>JAINUU010000074.1:0-137601 GCA_020205605.1 Panax ginseng
ACAAAGACAAAATATTAATGTCAAACTTTAAATCGTAGGAAGATAGTAGATAGTTTATGCTCTATTTGACCTTCATTAATTGATTGCTTGTTCTACCGCAGCTAAACTTGTTGGTCTTTTATCTATTCATCGGCTAACCGCTGTGAAGGCTAAGGATAATTTATTCTCACATTATCTTAATCATAAGATTCTTTATCAAGCTAGTTGATGCTCAATTTTCATTCATGGTTCTCTTCAGAAATTAGAAATATAGATGAGACCAACAGTGAATTGAGTGATTTATCCTAGACTAGCTTATTATAGGAGTTCCTCACTATTCTATAAAATAGTATAAAACAGTTGTAATGAGGACTTTTATTTTGAGTTTCGATATCGGGTTTACTAGATAATATTTCAGATTTAAATCCTAATGTATCAGGTGGTTTATTTTGCAAATATAGCTCAGATGAATTCAAGTTTGTATTAAATTATGCATCATATTTGGCGCACTCAAAATGGGTCAGCGTAGAAACTTGCTTTTGGGGCGTTATATAATAATTTTATTGAGGACTTTATTTCAGTTTCTTGATATTGCCTCATTTAGATAATATTTGTATTGAAAACTCACAAGCCTATGTTTTGTCGTATTCAAGTGAAGATAGCAGCTCAATAGATGTATAAATAAAAGTTTGTATTTCAACTTTGTACTTATATATTTGCTGAATTTAATGGGTTGTGTAGACCTATTTTGAAGCGCCAGTAGCTGATATCGAGCTTGTAGATAAGGATCTTTAGTGGAGATCTGGATTCTGAAACCAGAGTGGAAAAGGAGTAAAACCTTCGCTTAATATGTCCTACCAAAGCTTATTTGTTATTTAATCGTCGGGTCGTAATATAAGGATAATATGTCATGTCGCTTTATTTAATTAACCTTTATTTCAGTGGCTAAGATTTAAGAATGACATCCGAAGATCAAGAGATGAACCTGTTGTAGTTTAAGTAATGAATTAAGGAGATTTATTTAAAGAATAAATATTAAAGAGTATAATATCGTTGTTATAACAGAAGAGCAAGCTTATTGAGGAATATTTAATTGCTTATCAACCTTGATTGTGATGCTAAAGGTAAGAACAGATTTCAGATATCTACAGTGGTGAATGAAGAATTAATAGTTTGCACCTCTAGATAGTCGCAGTAGAGGTAGAAACCGAGAAGGATGAAGAAGAGGACCTTGAGGAGGATTTATTAGGAGAATTTTTTGATCGAAATATGTAACTCACAAGATTCTGATTCGTGGAGTTGTGTTAGTTAATGGGTGAAATCCATGAAGCTGTCATGAGCAAAAGGACGCAACACCAAGATTTTATCGGTTCGATACGCCGATGGGAGTAAAACCTTTATTACATCCATTATTTAGTAAATCTTGTTTGATCTAAATCTATTAACTTTCATACATTACCCGTTGATCTCATCTCTTTAAAAATACTTGCATTTGATGTGATTTTAGGATTGATCGTTGTTAAGCACTCATCATGCTAAAATTGATTATTTCAGAAGTTTGATAATGTTTTCATATTCATAACCAACCTATACGTTAAATCACAACCAAAACCACTAAAGTTAATCATCATATAATGTCATTAAAACTATTCGCTTATTGAAAAAATGGATGTCAAGTTTTCTTAGCCCATGCTTCACTAGATTTAAATAAAATACGGCCACTTCTGAATGATATTTCTATCGCGACAAATTTTTCGAATGATTCCCAAAGAACTTTCAGTCACTCCCTGTGAGCATGAAATCAAATTTTGTATTAACCTTGAACCCAAAGACATAAAACCCATTTCCAAACCCCATATTGAATGGCTTCTATCAATCTCGGAGTTAAAAACCCAAGTGCCGCAGAACCGGTTAGACATCTGCCCATTCGGTCTCTAAGCACATCTCCTTGGGGTGCCTCTTGCTTTATTCAGAAAGAAAAAGATGGGAGTGATGCAACTTTGCATTGACTATCTGGAGTTGAACTGGCTTATCACCATTGCAAAATAGGTAATTACACCTCACACATTGATGACCTGTTTGACCGCTTGCAAGGTGCGTAAGTTCTTCACAAAGATCGATTTTCGCTTCTGATATCATCAATTAAAGATTAAAACCGATGATATTCCAAAGATCAAGCCAAAAATTAGTTGCGCATTATGAATTCCTACCATGTCTTGGATCGACTAATGCTCCTACTACTTTCATTGATACGGATGAATCGAGTATTCAATGAATATTTAGACTGGTTTTGTGGTCAGATGATTGATGAAATTCTCATCTATTCAAAAGCTCTTGAAAGATCACGTAGGAACACTTCGAGGTCGACATCTCAAAACTGCGGTTGAAAACAAGCTTATACGCCAAGTTAAATAAATGCAGTTCTAGCTTGAGGAAGTAGAATTTCGGGCACGTGATATCGAAAACACGGAATATCAACCGACCGGCAAAGATCAAGCAATACAAAGTTGGGAGCAACTTGGGTCAAGAATCAAGTGATGTAGCTTTTCTTGTGCTTACCCGGTTACTATCGATGATTCGTGGGAGGTTTTCTCTAATCGCTACCTATTAACTTAGTCGACTAAAAGAAACAAAATTGATGGAGCGAGGAATGTGAGAAAAGCTTTCCAAGAACTCAAGAGAGACTTATTTCAAAGACATGTTCTAACAATAACACGTTCGGGGATGGATTTATCTTCTGCCAAGAATGCCTGTAGAGGTTTAGATGTGTTCTCACGCAACATGGGAAAGTTATAGCCTATGCCTCACGACAACTCAGTATATGAGAGGAATTATCCTCATCATGATCTAGAGTCAAGCAAGCACTATTTTTAGCGTTAAAGATCCGGAGGCACTATTTGTATTGGGAGAGTGAGACTCATACGACTATAAAAGCCCCCAAATATTTTTTCACCCAAAAGGAACTCAACATAAAGCAATGACGCTGCCGCTCAAGCCGTTGAAATATTATGACCATACCATTCGCTAATACCATCCTGTAAAAGCAAATGGTAGTCGACATCGCGTTAGTAGAAGATCATACGTGTATACGAAGTGTGATGTTGTTAATATAAAGACCTATTTTTGTAACGACTTTACAAAGGATAGAGATAGATAGAAGACTCCAAGTACCCAATCGATGATTTCAAAATATACGAGTAGAATCGACTTTAATCGGGATACAAAGCTAAAGCTACTCACACTGGGCGTAATCTTAATTCCAATGATTACGCGGAAGAAAGTACAAGAAGGTGCTATATTCCGTATAAGAATTCCATCAAGAAGGAACACTTTGTGTCAACTCCGTGACTTGTATCTCCGAACGACTCAATTAAAGTACAAAATCATGATGGCTAGCACAACAACACACCATTTGTAATCCATCTGAAGTATGAAATGTATCAGGATCTTCAACATACATTTCAGGGGAGCAATGTTGAAGAGAGAGATAGGAGCTTATCTTAAGGTGTTGAACTTGTCATATGTCAAGGTAGAGCATCAAGTACCAAAAGGTCCATTTCAACCACTTGAAATTCCGTAATGGAAGTGGGAGCACATTAACATAGATTTTGTTACCGGTCTTTTTCAAGGTTTCTCAAGGCATGGGATGCAATTTTAATATTATCGATCAAGATTAATCCAAGTCTATTTATTTCTTTACTTATACGAGAAACTTATTCATTGAACGCCTCGGCTCAGATAAAACATAAAACGAGATTATGAGATTGCAGCGGTATGCCAGTTAAGGTCCATTATTTTGATCGAGACCCAAGATTTACTTCATGATTTTGGGTCGCGCTTTATGCAGAAAGCTGCAAGGGCATGGATTTACGATCCAGCTCGCATATCATCCTCGTAATAAACGGGCAAATAAGAGGACTATTCAAACTCTTGAAGATCTATTGAGACTCATGACGAGACTTCAAAGCGAAGTCAGATAAGGCATTTGCCATTAGTGGAATTCTCCCATAATAATGCTTATCGCTGAAGTATAGGCAATGACTCATTCGAGGTGTTGTATAGACAAAAGTGTCGCTCTCCAAAGATGTCGATGAGTTGGGTAAAGCAACATTGCTGGACCGTAATGGTACGTATTGACCACAAAAAGGTTCAAATGTCCCAAGAACATATACAAACTCGGCAAGATCGCATAAAAGAGTTTTGCTAATCTTCACTAAGGGACGGAATTCAATGTCGAGATTATGTATTGTTACGTGTCGCTTTCATGGAAAGTTAGTTAATAGATTTGGCAAAAGAAGAAGAAAGTTTCAACCCTCTAATCATCGGGTCCATTTGAAACTTCGATCGAGTAGGAATTCAGGGCCTATAGACTCGCTTACTCCTCCAAGTATGTTCTTACGTTCATAACGCTTTTCACATATCCATGCTATGTGAATATATGAAAGACCCGTAACTAATATTATCGGAATTAGAACCAACGAGATAATGTAAGATTTAATGTATGAAGAGGTATTCGTTAAAATCTTCGATAAGAAGGAATATATTCTACACTCAAAAAGTTATACCTCAAGTCAAAGTTTTACCGAAAAAAACCACGATATTGAGGAAATGACTTAGTGTTATAATCTAAAATGAAACAACGATTCCTCACCACTTCGTACATACTGTGCATGTACATCAAATTTGAGGCCTAAATTTCACATGAGGGAGGTTAAGACCCAAATTTTTATGAATAAAGATTTAATTTCTTTAATTATTATTTTGAATAATAAGGTGATGATTTGATATAATGCTTTTAGTTATGGGTGAAATGAAAATTTTATAAAGTAAAACAAGTTGTCATATAATATCTGCTTGGCTTCTGGGAATATTCTTTTTTGTCGTGGAATATCCGTATGATCGCTACCAATCATCGGGGGACCACATAATGTATAATTGGCCGTTAATATAAAAAGCTTATAGTAAATAACTTTTTATGAAAATAATCGCAAAACTCCTTTACCGTTAACTGCTGAAATACCTTGTGATAAAAGTACAAGAATACGCATGGTTGCACAAGAGAGTATACCCATATTGCATAAGATCTCCGATTATTGATTCTTACGTGAAGAAGTCACTTAGTATCATTCAATAATTGCCACAATAATTGCTGCATGCAGCAAGATTCATATTATCGATTCAATTATTGTCACAATATCATCTCGCACAATATTTTATATTATTAAATCAATAATTGACACTTACACAATTATTCATATTATTAGTTAAAGCATTATTAGCAATGTCTAGAAAAGTTCATCAAGAAGGGGGTTAGTTATATAATTATGCTCAATAATGATAAATCCTTATCTGAAAGCCCCATCTTTCATGGGAATGATCCGTTGTTAATATTGTGAGCTTATAATATAAATTGAGAATACCAAGATGTGGATATCGTTCAATTTTGATATAAATGAAGGAATTTTGCATAAATTATTTGTTGAAAGTTCGCAATTATCTTCTCCGATAAAATATTCATTCAAATATATATTATTATAATATTACATTATAATAATGTGATAATATATTATAATTTTTATAATGGTAATATTTTTTATTATACTATATAATTTTCAAAGATACAATTTAATTCTCAACTTTCGTTAATAATACATTCAACCTCTAATTTTACATCATTAAACGATAATACAACCATTGAAATTTGCTAATAATTAAAATTTTCTATTACAAACTATCTCTCGCTCCCAAAACCTTCAACCTTTACATCTAAATATCTCGTAATCATTTTAATACTACAATAGTTTACATCGCAAAACGTATATTAAAATTCAACATTTATACATTATTCTAACCTTAAACATGGTTCAAATAATAATAACTATTAAATACAAATTATATAATTCTTCAAGTATCACATCCGAATATCATATCTTTCAAGTAAGACATAACTTTACCTTAAATCTTTAACCGCAAAAGTGGTTATTTGCAAGGTCGAGCTCGACAGCCCAAACAAAATCTAACAGCTTTTCATGCATCACGTAGCACATAATAACATGCTCAACATATATCTCATAAACATCGAACTAACATAACATACATGCTACAATTCATATAACAATTATAAAGATTGAGTTCCTTACTCAATCAACATGTTTTAGTCAAACAACGAGTCATAAATCGATTTTAACATTTCATACATTCAATATATATATAACACATCATGTTCTTTGCAATAAAGATTTAAAACAATCAAATTCACATAGCAAATAGGAACCGAAAAGACTTGCCTCGATTGTTGTTTACCAATAATAGTTTAATAAATTATGTGATATTCGCACTTCACGCGTTCCTACACAATTATATAATCACGCACATCAACTATTAGTCACATAGCAACGCATAGTATTTATAATGTAAACTTTAATCTACATCCTATAACTCTTCCTATTAATCAATACACAATGTTCAATTTGATTGTGTTAACTTTAGACTTATAACTCACTATATTTCATATTCGAAGTTCATTCAAGTGCTTAAGTCTTGCTAGGACTACTTATTGGTTTTATATTAAATCCATTCCATATCTTATAATATTCATTTCAATTGAATTGAAACACTTTTTAAGTTTATTTACACTTGGCACGTATGCTTTCGACGCTCATTCGTCACACGCCCGATTCTCTCTCTCTGTGTGTGCTTAGTATGCTTATACAACTTATCTAATACATCATTTATTAATGTTAAGCATCATTATATTTCATAATATTCATGTTCTATAACTTAGAACAACATCTTTTATCGTCAAGAGCACTACACTTGCATACGTGCATGCCCGACGCCCTCCGATTGTCCCCCTAAAACACAACAAATCCTACAAATGACCATTTTGACCTTCCTAAAGACCTCAAATTGAAAAAACTTAAAGAACAAAAGTTGTAGGTCTATTCGCCCTCGCTCCGGATCATCTTGAATCACCTCAATCGGAGTTCAGATGAAAACGTTATGACCATTTTACTACAGGAGGTCAAATCGTCCGACCTGCACCATTTTTTCAAATACTGGGCGAGATGAGACAAGGCGCTAATGGGCTGGCGAATTCCAAATACCAAAGCCGAACTTCGCCTATTTTTTACGCCGAGGCTAAATGAAATTTATCATGAAAATTACGCTGGGCTCAATTACGTAACACCCAAAACCGTAAACAAAACCAAGCTATCGTGATTTTAATTTCTAACACCAATTAACATGTGTAATCCATGTAAAGCACACATAAATATTACAAGCATATATATGTACCAATTTAAACAACTTAAACAAAAATTTTAGAAAACTAAAATCCTTGAAACCATAGTTTAAAACCCAAAACTCCATGTTTGATATTTCTCGACACAAATGAACATCGTAAATGCTAATGATAAACTAATTTGATGCCTTTAAACTATGTTCTTTGTATTTCTTACCCAATTAACTAATTCAAAGTTAAATTTTGCAATTAGTATACACCTCAACCACCAAATTTGCTATCGCCATTATCCATGTATAAGAACATACATCGAGAAACAGCTTTGTCTTTTTTTTTTAAACTAAATTAACACAATAACTCTTGTTTAAAGACTATTCTTACATCAGAAACCATATAATCACCATAGTTCAGCTTATATCACAACAATTATAGAAAATTTGTAAAACTTTATACTACCGCCAAGAACATGTAGACTTCAAACTATGTCAGAAAACATATTAACATATATGTAAATATAACATTAAGGTTATTGAAAAATACCTTTTGTTGCTTTGAAAATCCTTGCTAATCCTCCGAGAATAGCTTGAAGAACTCAAAACTTTCTCTTGTTTTTTTCTCTCAAACTCTCTCTCAAGCCTCCGACAAACCTTTCTTCTATTCTTTTCTTAGACTTAAACCAATTACACTATACGTAAAAAATAAAAACACAAACAACGACGATTTTTAAAACGCCTAAACCGACGCTTATACTTAATATACTAATAAATTATCGCTACCAAAATAATATATATATTATATTTATATTTTATTTATTTATTTTATTTTGTTATAATTCAAAATTCAAAAGAAATCCAAAAGCCATAAGGCTCCGCTTCACAAAACCCTTTTAAAATTAAACACCTAATAGTTTTAAGCCTTGTTTGGATAAAACTAACTTAAACTCCTTTAATTTATTTTAATAACTCCTTTATAATATAGTTATTTATCACACTTTATTTAATTAAGTTTTCATACTTAATTTAATTAATTCTAATAACAATTTATTGAATAAATCATTTAATCATTATAAACTCTAACTTAATTATTAAATTAAATTAGAATATTATCTCAAAACAATTAATTTCTTAACCCATTAATTATTTATTAAACAAATAATTAACCAAATCAAATCAAATCAAATCAAAAATCAAATTTATTCAACAACAAACAAATATTTATTCAACAATAAATACATCCATTAAATATTTATATAATTCAATAAATATTTATAATTACAATTAAAATTCGGATTGTTACATTAATCATATCGTAATAAGAATTTCAATTATTAAATTTTATTTTAATAACTTATGAAAATTCGTGTTGTCACATCCTTCCTCCTTATAAGGATTCCGCCCCTAATCAAAGAAACCTCCTTACTCGCTTTTCACCAAATCTCTTTTCAAAAATTTATCGTTGAATATCTTCAACACATTACCTTAATATAGATTTTATATTTCCTACTACATTCATTACTTCAACAAATTCTAGGTTTTATTTCATAACTTTCATTTGAACTCAATTATATTTTGAATATTATATACTCTTTAACCCATTCATTTCTTTTGCTAAGGATCGTTATCATAAACACTCTGGATATTACATTCACCCATTCTTCTAAGAATTTCGCCCTCTAAATTTTATCTATTAATCTTATTCATTCAATCTATCAAAATAGATTTTACGTTAATACTTTATTCATTCATTGGGTTCTACAACCAAATTCTTTTCTAAGGATCTTTCTAAGATCATCATATTCCTCACCTCTTCCTCTTCTAAGAGTTTCACATTTCTCTTTCTTTCCGAGTTTCAATTCTTTCTTGAAATTATTATGTTTTGCTTAATTTTCTCATCCTTTCCACTTTCACCTTTCGTATAATAAGAATCTTCCACAATTGCTCAATAATTGGGAAACGATATGAATAATGTGAATTTCAAAGATTCCAAATCATGCCGAGGGGTCACAAGACCGTGAACTCTATTCTCTGCTTACTAGTGCTTCAACTCAATCCTTCACATCGCAAAACCGTAGTGTTTATCAATCACAAAGACCTAAAACACCTCCACACGCATAATTAGGTGGCCAACTTATTGTATCACCACGTCAATGCAACGTAGTGTTTTGTAACGACTATATATGCTACGCCTAACCATTGTCCCCGAAAAACATGTCCCCTTATAGGTTGTTCACCTCACTTTTCAAATCCGAATCCGCACCAAAACAATTTGGTTTGGCATAACTTTTCAATAAACGCTTGAATTTCATGAACATCTTTCAATAATCGCCTAAAGTCAATCAAATAGCATAGTATTTCTACAACAATTCAACATCAATCAAATATATATATACACATTATATATATATATATATATATATATATATATATATCTCATATCTTAAAGAAATCTCAAAAATCTTTTTATCTTAAAGATACTCAAAATCCATTTATGGCTCGCTTGTCATGATTTGGTGATTTTATCATACTACATCATCACCATAGGGTCGACGATTTATCATAGATCACATCCAACACTAAGTAATTCCATTGATGACTCCATCGCTTTTTATCGCGCATCATATCACCCGATGATATATAAATAAAAAATATTTTGATATATTTTAAAAAAATTTTTTTCTAGCCAAACAAATTAAAGATAGATATTTAATAATAGCACTGCTTTTTAAAATTTTTTAGTTCACTAGTGTGACCCAACATTTTTCAAAAATCAAAAGTATAACCATCAAAGCACTAAGTCAATAAATTTCAAAAATCTAGCAAAGCTAGTAGATTTAGAATATAATTTTATCCATCAACTCCAATCTTTTCTATAATGATCCATTACTTAACTATTCTATCAATTCTTTATCATCCTCAATACTCTATTCATAACTTAATTATACCCAAAATAGTTCATCAAACTTATCGCACATGGAAGTTCAGAACTTGCCACAATAATATGAGTTTAAGAACTTATCCTAATGCACCATAGGCGCCCATTCACCGAGGGGTTCAAAACATACCATATTATTATTATGAGTCATTTAACTTACTATATGCATTAGTTTTAAGAACCGCATCTAATCCTAATAATATCTCGACTAATCTTAATAGTTTCTAACTATCAAATATACACATGAGAAAAGAATCACCTTTTCGCCATATATACATTGATATAATAAGAACACCAACATTCCAATGATTATCAATGTAATAAATCGAAAAGCACAAAACCCTCACCCATACAAAGGTTTGTACAACTTAGCCATCACATGAGTCCTCAAATGAAATCCCACCTAACTCTATCTTACTCTTAACAACTTACCTTAACTTCGCTCAATACTTAATTCCTCAGATCACATCATCTATAACTCCTCGTGAGTTATATCTCGCACTATTTCATAGTACATCATCTTCATAGCATCAAGCTATAATTATTCAAATATTACGCACCATCTTTCCTTTATAACTTAAAATGATCACGCCGTGATCTTATTCTATAATCATCTCCCTTAAAATTCTTTTTCTTAACTCGTGATCATTTTGTTTTACTTATCATCTTTCTTTCTTTTTCATCATTTACTTATTTTGTTTATGCTTTTAATCTTCCGCATTTTTGTATATTCATCATTATTCGTTATCTTGGCTATTGGAGTTAGGGGTAACTCCCATATCTTATCTTTTATATCTCTTCAAGATTCTTCTTTGAATTTTCTTGTTTATATAACAATTCTTCCTTTAAGAATTTCTAACTTCATTTACATTACTCAACATTTCATTCGAAGTTCCACATTTTCATCATACGATCCACTTTCTATACTTGGTACACATCGAGTCTCTAATAGCTTTAATATGGTACGACGAGTGGTTTCCCACAAACAACCAACAAACTAGGTTCCGAGTTGCTAGTTCAGATATACCTCCGCCTATGAAGGAATTGTTTAGCCCAGATACCATACATCAACTATTAAAGAGTACAATTGTACCATACTTAAATATAACTTTTTATTCTTAACTTCTTTATCATTCTCTTCTTATAGACATTTTCTATTTATTATCACCTTACATCCTTATTATTGGAGTTGGGTAACCCCACATTCATATTCCTTATAACTCAAATGAGATTCTTCTTTTGAATCCTCTCACGCATGTTTTAATCCTTCTTTATAAATTTCTTAAATTACTTCTTATTGTTCAAACTCTATTTGAGCTTATTCTTTCATTATCTTCACCTTTCTTCTTCTAAGGTTATAGCCTAAGGTACTCCTACCTAAGGTTTATAACCCATGCTTTTGATACCAATCAGAATCTAATTCCCAAAATTTATATACAATTTAATTCTCGATTTTGGCCGTTAATAATACATTCAACCTCTAATTTTACATCATTAAACGATAATACAACCATTGAAATTTGTGGAATAATTAAAATTTTCTATTACAAACTATTCTCATTCCCAAAAACCTTCAACCTTTACATCTAAATATCTCGTAATCATTTTAATACTACAATAGTTTACATCGCAAAACGTTATTACAATTCAACATTTATACATTGTTCAAACCTTAAACATGGTTCAAATAATAATAACTCAACCAAAGTATATAATTCTTCAAGTATCACATCCGACTCATATCTTTCAAGTAAGACATAACTTTACCTTGAATCTTGAACCTGCAAAAGTGGTTATTTGAAGGTTGAGCTCGAGATAGCCCAAAGAAAATCTAATAATTTTCATGCATCACGAAAGTACATAATAACATGCTCAACATATATCTCATAAACATCGACTAATATAACATACATGCTATAATTCATATAATAATTATAAAGATTGAGTTCTTACTCAATCAAAGATGTTTTAGTCAAACAACGTAGTCATAAATTGACTTTTAACATTTCATACATTCAATATATATATAACACATCATGCTCTTTGCAATAAAGATTTAAAACAATCAAATTCATATAGCAAATAGGAACCAAAGACTTACCTCGATCGTTGTTTACCAATAACAGCTTTAATACCATAGATATCTCAGACTTCACGCGTCTCTACACAATTATATAATCATTCACATTAACTATTAGTCACATAGCAACGCATAGTAGTTGTAATGTAAACTTTAATCTACATCCTATAACCCTTCCTATTAATCAATACACAATGTTCAATTTGATTGTGTTAACTTTAGACTTATAACTCACTATATTTTTCATATTCAAGTTCATTCATTCAAGTGCTTAAGTCTTGCTAGACTACTTATTGGTTTTATATTAAATCCATTCCATATCTTATAATATTCATTTCAATTGAATTGAAACATTTTTTAAGTTTATTAACACACTGCACGCATGCTTCGACGCTCATTCGCCACACGCCCGATTCGCCTCTCTTGTGTGCTTAGTATGCTTATACAACTTATCTAATACATCATTTATTAATGTTAAGCATCATTATATTTCATAATATTCATGTTTTATAACTTAGGACAACATCTTTTATCGTCAAGAGCACTACATTTGCATACGTGCATTCTCGACGCCTCCGATTGCTTCCTAAAACACAATAGTCTCTACAAATGACCATTTTGACCCTTCCTAAAGACCTCAAATTGAAAAACTTAAAGAATAAAAGTTGTAGGTCTATTCGCCCTCGCTCCGGATCATCTTGAATCACCTCAATCGGAGTTTGTATGAAAACGTTATGGCTACTATTTTACTATAAGAGGTCAAATTATCCCACCTGCACTACAATTCCAAATATTCCGAGCGAGAGACATATGCTGGGGCATTTAAATTCTAGTGTTAGGGCAATAAATTCCAAATACTGGGCGCGTAAGTTCGCCTATTTTTGCATATTTTACAAAATGAATTTGGGCAGATTTAAGCTCATTCAATTACTGTAACACCCAAAACGTAAACAAAACCAAGCTACTATGTCTTAATTTCTAACACTAATTACTATGTGTAATCCATGTAAAGCACACATAAATATTACCATAAACATATATCATCAATTTAAATAACTTAAACAAAAATTTTAGAAAACTAAAATCCTTGAAACCATAGTTTAAAACCCAAAACTCCATGTTTGATATTTCTCGACACAAATGAACATCGTAAATGCTAATGATAAACTAATTTGATGCTTTTAAACTATGTTCTTTGTATTTTTACCCAATTAACTAATTCAAAGTTAAATTTTGCAATTAGTATACACCTCAACCACCAAATTTTTACATCACATTATCCATGTATAAGAACATACATCGAGAAACAGTTTGTCTTTCTTTTTAAACGTAAATTAACACAATAAACTTGTTTAAAGACTATTCTTACATCAGAAACCATATAATCACCATAGTTCAGCTTATATCACAACAATTATAGAAAATTTGTAAAAACTTTATACTACCATCAAGAACACAGTAGACTTCAAACTATGTCAGAAACATATTAACGCATATATGTAAATATAACATTAAGGTTATTGGAAAATACCTTTGTTTGCTTTGAAAATCCTTGTTAATCCTCCGAGAATAAATTTCAAGAACTCAAAACTTTCTCTTGTTTTTCTCTCAAACTCTCTCTCAAGCCTCCCGATAAACCTTTCTTCTATTCTTTTCTTAGACTTAAACCAATTATACTATACATAAAATAAAAACACAAACAACGTGATTTTTAAAACGCCTAAACCGACGCTTATACTTAATATACTAATAAATTATCGCTACTAAAATAATATATATATTATATTTATATTTTTTATTTATTTATTTTATTTTGTTATAATTCAAAATTCAAAAGAAATCCAAAAGCCATAAGGCTCCATTTATTAAACACCTAAAACTCCCCTTTTAAAATTAAACACCTAATAGTTTTAAGCCTTGTTTGGATAAAACTAACTTAAACTCCTTTAATTTATTTTAATAACTCCTTTATAATATAGTTATTTTTAATCACACACTTTATTTAATTAAATTTTATACTTAATTTAATTAATTCTAATAATAATTTATTAAATAAATCATTTAATCATTATAAACTCAATACTTAATTATTAAATTAAATTAGAATATTATCTCAAAACAATTAATTTCTTAACTCATTAATTATTTATTTCAAATAATTAACCAAATCAAATCAAATCAAATTAAATTAAACAAATATTTATTCAACAATAAACACATCCATTAAATATTTATATAATTCAATAAATATTTATAATTACAATTAAAATTGGATTGTTACATTAATCATATCGTAATAAGAATTTCAATTATTAAATTCTTATTTTAATAACTTATGAAAATTCGGGTTGTCACATCGCTAAGGTTTTGATATTTTACTTTCTTTCTTTTGGTGGGTAAGTAGACATCTTGCAAACCATTTCTTTGTTTCCAAAATTGTGTGGGCCCTTAATGAATCGATGGTTGTGCAAGGAAAAGAGAAAAAAGAGGAAGTTAAAGCGATGGAAGAATTAAAAAATTAGGCAGACCTTCTTAACTTTTCTCCATCCGTTGTACTATAAAAGGGAGGTTGCCCCTCCTTTCTAAACACACCATCACAATATCAGAAATTCTTCCTCTATAATATTGTGAGTATTTCTTTTGAGTATAAGAATACTTTGAGTGTTGTTTTTTGTGCAAGATTTTCTCAGGATAATATATGATATTCTAAGTCAGATTTAGTTTCTACTAAGGTAAAGGATATTATTTTCTCATAAAGGATATTTTTTTTAAAGGATATTATTTTATTTCAATACTCGTAAGAAATATTATTTTCTTTCATACTCCATATTATGTAAGGGATATTATTTTATTTCATATTCCAAAATTTGAACTTACTATTGTAAGTATTGCTTCTATAATTCCTGAAATGATTAGAAATTTCTTAAGTTTTGCGCTTCATCTAATATCATTTCACTGGAATATTGGTCTGAACTTTCTTATTAAATTTTAATATTTTCATGTCTGGGTACTATTCATACTAAGATTATTCATGGGCACTATTTATACTAAGATTTATTCATGAAAGTACTATTCACAATGTAATTTAATTTTTTTTTTCTCATTCAAATTATTTTTGTTACATGAATATCTTTCTTGAATTTTAATTCACAAATTGTTATCATGTTAACAATTTGACATTTTTGAACTTTGATAAATTGAATTATAAATATCTAATATTTATCCTTTATCTCACTTGATTGAATCTTTTATATCATCAGCTACATCATCCCCATGCTTATATCAGGTGAAAGTCATCTTCGACTCAGAAAGGTATGATGGATCGTTGATTGGTATGATTATGACCAGAACCGTGTATTGGTATAATCATGACCTATAATGTTACGTAAAAATGATGTGGTGAAAGTCCTTCGCCCGTAGAAGTATATGAGATGGATAGTTGTTTCATATGATCATGACACATCGTGATACTAATGAATATCATCGACCGTAGCATGGATGTTTCGTTGATGTGAAATATTAATCGAGTTGTGTTGTAGAGATAAAATATTGATGATGAACTTTTAAATTATGTAAGATAAGAGACATCATATTCTACTTAACTCTTCTAATAGATCGCTTTGCTCACTGCAATTGTCGATCTAAACTTGTTGTCTATTGTATTCTATTATATTATACATCGTGAAGACTCAAGGATAATTTATTCTACATTATCTTAGTCATAATATTCTTTACTAGACTAGTTGAGCTCACCCTTTTCTTTTTCACCGCTCTCTTTAGGAAATGAGAATATAGTGGGACTAGTTAGTGGAATGGAGTGATGGTCCAAGATGGTGGCTATGGTAGTCCTCACTATTCTATAAAATAGTGTGATAATAATTGTAATTAGGACTTTATTTGAGTTTGATATTATCTATTTAGACAATATTTGTATTGAAACTCATGCCTATGTTTGTCGATTCGCACAAAGCAACTTCAATAGTCAGATAAATGAAGTTTATATTTAAATTTTGTACCATGTATTTGGAAAACTCGTAACGGGTTGTGTAGACTCTATTTTGGGGGGCATCACACTATCAATGATGAATGGAAGTACCACATTTAACCTATCAGATAGAATTTTTGCAATGCATTTATAAATTGTATTGCAACAGGCACAGACGAAAAATTAGCCATGGTGGAAGGGTTTTTAGAGTTAGGGACAAGAGCAATTGCAGTAGAGTTAAATCTTAGAGGCATTCTACAAGTAGAGAAAAAGAATTGAACAACCTTTGTAAAATCTTCCCCCACCAAGTCCCAACAATGGATAAAGAAATTTACATTGTAACCATCAAGACTAGGACTTTTATTTCTTTTCATGGACTTCAGCACTTTGAAAACCTTCAAAGATCGTAAATTGGCAGAAAGTGCCCTAGCTTCATGAGATACCAAATTTTGAGGAATAGAGTTATGTTCCTCAATAACATAATAAGGGGGTTCATTTTGAGAGTAACATGCTCCTAAAGTTGTCCATAGCCACACTTTCCACATCAACTTGACCATGCACAAATTCTTTCGACATTGTGAATGGATAGGATTTTGCTTCAGGTTCCATCTATATTTCATCATATTGAGAAACAACCTATACTTTTATCACCCAAGGTAAGTTAATGGCTCGACTTTGTTGAATGAGAGTTTCTTTCTTCGTGAAAGTACCCACAAGGATCTGTGGAAAGACTAAGTTCATAGCCAAAAGAGCAAGGTCGAAAGGATTTGAGGAGAAGAGTCTGCACTTAGTGAAAAGAGTTATTTGTCGATCTTATAGATGAGGTCGTGTTTCAAAGCCTTTATTGGTGGAGATTAGAGCTTTTTTGTTCATTTAAGCTTATCCTTGAAAACAAAAAAAGGTTACCATTAACAAAGTCGATCCCAAGCATTACTTAACACAAGCATTGAAACCATCCATAAGTAAAGCAGATGATCAAGAATTGGAAATGTTTCAGTAGACAAAAAGGGTAGCCCAAAGATTTAGGATAATAAAGAGAGTGATCTGACAGGCTCTCAGAGCATAATAGACTTGAGTATGAAGGAAGGAGGAGAACGATCTGCATTTCCAAGAGCTTCTATCTAACTTTTTATGGATGGGAGAAGAAGTTTGGCAGTTCCTCCAAGTGAAATGTGGGCCAATACCACGGATATCATCGACCCCAAGAGAAAGAAGGCAGTCCTTAAAATCTTCCATGCCAGTATCCCAAGAATCTTCTTCCCTGCTAGTTTCTGACAAATCCTGAATGAAATTAGATCCCCATGATACACCACCAACCATCTCAGAGGAGATAGAATGCAAATCCCTCCGTAAGTCCTTTCTTTCAATATAGGTGTTGAGACCATAAACAAAAAAAACCAAAAAGGGAGGTCTAATACTATTAATTTGGTTAACTTTATAATGAATAACTTGGGAGGAAACAAAAAGAAAATCCATATGCCAAAAAATTAGATTCCATCTTACCCAAATTTTACTATTATCAGAGTGATCATAATTGAAGGCCCAATTCAATTTAAGCATATATTCTCGAAATTTAGATGTTTTTGAAGTTTTACTCGTTTCTAACAACCCTCACTTAAAAATATATTATTATCAAAGAATAAGTTGTTTTACATAAGCCTCGCTTTTGATTTCTTTTCATTTAAACCCCTAAGATTATAAGGTTTAACATTAACATAATTAAAGGGGGTACTAACTTTTGCTTTTGCTATTATTCCTCTTTTCGCGTGTTTAGGATTTTCATTTCCATTTCGAAGTTTTTGTTTCTAATCCTTCCTTCCTTTTCATCAATAACTTTTAGTTCGATATAAGAGGGTTGTTTATGTAAGACCCCAACTTTTTATGAATAAAGATTTAATTTTCTCTACATATTATTTTGAATAATAAGGGTGATTTGATATAATGCTATAGTTATGGGTTATATGTGCAAATTTTGTAAGTAAGCAAATTGTCATAAAATATTCTGTTTGGCTTTGGGAATATTCGTATTTATGGCACAACTCACTCGTGGACCCTATAATGGAATGACCTGTTTGATATAGAAAGCAATGTAAATAACTTTTTATAAAAATAACGCAAAACTTTTACCGTTAATCGCTGAAATACCGTGATAAAAGAACAAAGAATACGCATGGTCAAGACAAAGAAGATACCTATATTGTATAACATCTCCGCTTATCGATGCTTACGTAAGAAGTCACTACCATTTAATAATTTCCATAGTAAGTTGATAAAGATCTCATATTATTGATTCAATTATTATCACAGATTATCCGCATAATATTTTATATTATTATATCAATAATTGAGATGACATGCTTATTCATATTATTATTTGTATTATCGACAATGTCTAGAAAGTTCGCCGAGGAAAGGGGTTAGGTTATTTAAATCGCACTAATAAGGAGAAAAATTTTATCCTAAAATCACCCTATTTCCTAGGAATAACTGCCTGTCAATATTGGAGTTATACTTATTAATGATAAATAAGTGTTGAAAGATTAAAATGGATTGATCAAGATAAGGATTTATGGTAGATATTTATGAAGCGCTTTGTTGTAAGTTTGACTTATTATTCCACAAACCCTTATGTGCTAATTTATCAAACCGCTTCAGAGAAAGTTATCTCGCTTTTATTTTATTATTATTATAATATTAATAAAATAGAATACTTTTTATATTATATATAAAGTTATTTGTTTTATTAGATTATAATTAGAATATATTATATTTTTGTTTTATTAGAATATTTTATCAGATAAGAATGAATAAGAAAATCAAAATTTATCGTCAATTTAATTACCAAGAATTTTCTTTTTTCGTTTTCATTCGTGATTATTTTCTTAAATAGTGCCCTGTCATTCTCCTATAGATAGGATGCTTAGTTAAGAAATGAAAATCACACCAGAATCTGAGAATTTTTCTTTTATAATATTGTGTGTATTTCTTTTGAGTATAAGGATACTTTGAGTGTAACAAATAGTGCAAGTTTTTCTCAAGGAATATCTCCACTATACCAGTCTGATTTAGTCTCCTACTAAGGTAAGGGATATTATTTTTGTTCAATATTCGTAAGAAATATTATTTTCTTCCATACTCTATAGTATGTAAGTAATATTATTTCATTTTATATTCCTAAATCTACACTTACTTTGAGAAGTATTGCTTCTACAATCCCTGAAATTAGTAGAATATCCTTGAGTTTTGCGATTCATCTAGTATCGTTTCATTGGAATATTGGTCCGAACTTTCTTATTAAATTTCAATATTTTCATTCCAAATCGTTTCACTTACAAAATTGGTTTCTTTTATGTCCAAATTATTTTGATAAATGAATATCAATCTTGAATTTTACTCCACAATTAATTATTATATCGACAATTTAGATATTCTTGAACTCGATAAATCAATTATAAATCTTAATATTTATCCTTGATATCACTTGATTGATTCCTTATATCATTGTTATCATCCTCATGCTTATATTGTGGTGAAAGTCATCTTGGCCCGAAAAGTATAATATGATGGATCGTTGATTGGTATTATTACACTGTGAATGTATTGGTATAATTATGACCTAATGTTACGTATAAATGATGTGGTGAAAGTCTTCTTTTCGTCAGAGTGCATGGATAATTTATTGATTAAAAACATTTATCGATTGTTGTTACAGTGGATAAAATATTGATGATGGACTTTTTAAATCATAAGATAGTATACTTTACGCCTACTCGACTCTTCTAATGGATTGCTTATTCACATCGCAGCTTGTTGATTTAAAACTTGTTGTCTCATTGTATTCTATCGATTTTTCCTCGCTGAGGACTAAGGATAATTTATTCTACATTATCTTAGTCATAATATTCTTTATCGGGCTAGTTGAGCTCACCCTTTTCTTTTATTGTTTCTCTGTAAAATGAGAATATAGTCGGGACTAGCTCTGGGAATGGAGTGATGGTCCAAGATGGTTGCTATAGTAGTCCCTCACTATTCTATAAATAGTGTGATAATAATTGTAATGAGGACTTTATTTGAGTTTGGATATTGACCACAAGATAATATTTGTATATAAACTCACAGCTTATGTTTTGTCGTATTTTACACGACAATTAATAATTGTATAAATGAAGTTTGTATTTTATTTTGTGCCATGTATTTGGCAACCTCGTAATGGGTTGTGTGGAACCTATTTTGGGGGCATTCATAGTTGGTATCGAGCTTAGGATATGATCTTCAATGAGATCTAAGGTTAAAACTAAGAGGGGAGAGACAAGTAAAACCTTCTCTCATATGTCCTACTTAAGCTTATTTGTTATTTAATTGGTCGATCAGAATATAGGGATAATATATGGCATGTCAATTAACCCTTGTTTTGTGGCAGTGTTTGAGAATGACATCTAAAAATTTTGAGATAAGAAATGGAGCAAATGAGACCGTTGAGACACTGCCAACCAATAACCAAGATAATGTGCATCTGGAAAGCAATAATCCTCATGTAAACAACAACACCGACCAAATGATGAACGATGGGATGCTTAGAAGCTTTCTACAATTCATGAAACACCAAATGAGAGAGATTTTGTTCAAAATGCAGGTGGAAACAATGGAAACTCACGGTTGGTCACTGCTAAGCAATTCAAGGAGTTGGGACTGCTGGAGTTTTTGGAAAAGCCAGAGCCACTTAAGGTAGAGGCATGGATTAAATAGATTACCAAAATATTTGATGTCTTGGGATGCTTAGAGGAGCAAAAGGTTCCCTTCGCCACCTTTATGTTGCGAGGAGAGGCAGATTACTGGTGGGAATCTATAAAACGTACTCAACTTTCCGCACTGAAGTTGTCTTGGGAGAAGTTCCAGGAATTGTTCAACGACAAGTATTTTTCAGAAAGTATTTGTCACATGAAGGAGGTGGAATTCATCAAGTCGAATGTAACAATACGATCAGATCACAAAACGAGGCTAAGTTTCATGAGTTATCCCGATTCAGATCCCATTTGGTGGATAATGAGGAGTTTAATGACGCTAATGTTTCTAAGAGGTTTGAAACTCAAATTGGCCAATATCTCATTTCTCATAAATCGTGTTTGTATTCAAATGTTGTGAATAGGGCTCGCTTATCGAGCGAGATAATGAGTCAACTCAACCAAAAAGACAACAACCTAAGAACGATAATAGTCATACTAGTCGCAATACCATCAAGCAAAGGATAACAAACGGAGGAAATTATCATGCCGTAAATGGTAAACCACTTTGCGGTAATCGTACAAGATAATAGAAGAAATGAGTCAAGTGGAAATTTCAAAAAGAGAAGATTTAACAATGATGGAAATACAGCAACACCAGCACCCAATTTTAAGGAAGGAGAAAGACCACCAGTCATATGCTACAAATGCGGACAGGAGGGACACATCAGCCCAAATTGTACACAGCAATCCAAAGTATGTTTCAATTGTGAAAAGAAAGTCATTTAGCCTCGATTTTGTTATGCAAAGAAAGTCAAGTCCAGCTTGGGACTATGATACCAAAGGTCGCCCTGCATAAGTTAAAGCCGATAGTTCAAGGGAGAGCGTTTGTCGTGACCTCCCAAAAAGCGAGGAACCCGAACGGTTATCACTTGTAAGCTTTAATCATAAACTCTCGCAAAGTCTATACCTTACTA
Source organism: Panax ginseng (assembly GCA_020205605.1). NCBI lineage: Eukaryota > Viridiplantae > Streptophyta > Magnoliopsida > Apiales > Araliaceae > Panax > Panax ginseng. The sequence continues at coordinate 21,917 of JAINUU010000074.1, forward strand.
GATAATTTGCTCTACCCATTCTTTTATTTCACCTACTTGTGTTCAACGTTTAAATTTGTCTCCAGAGAAATTAGACTTTGACTTATCTGTTGAAACTCCTTTGGGAGAAACCTTCATTACATCCACCATTTATAAATTTTATTTGATTAAAATCGACACTTTTGCATTACCTGTTGATCTCATATCTTTGAAAATACTTGCATTTGATGTGATTTTAGGGATGGTTGGTTAACTATTCATCATGCAAAAATTAATTATTTTCATAAGGTCATTAGTTTTCATATTCCTAACCAACCTATTATGTGAATTCAAGCAACCAAACCACTAAAGTCAATCACTGTCATATCAAGCCATAAAGCCATTCTTTTATTGAAAAATGGATGTCAAGCATTCTTAGCCCATGTCACGGATTTAAACAAAAATATGTCAAATTTGAATGATATTTCTATTGTTAATAAATTTCATGATGTATTACCTAAAGAACTTACTGGCCTACCCCCAGAGCGTGAAATCAAATTTTATATTATCCTTGAATGTGACGCCCCCATAATAGGTCCATACAACCTATTCTGAGTCACCAAATTCATGGTACAGAATTCAAATATAAACTTAATTTATACAATTATTGTGACGCCCCCAAAATAGGTATACATCACCCATTCTGAGTCGCCAAATAGATGGTACAAAATTTAAATACGTACCGTCGTGGTAATATTTATCTAAACATAAGTCGAGAGTTTTAATATGTAATATTATCTTCTAGACAATATCAACACTCAAACTCAATCTTATTATAATTATTATCACAATATTTCATGTAATAGTGAGGACTCTAAAACAACTATCTCGCACTGGCCACCCGCTTCTCCGATCGGGTCCCAAATTTATATTCTCATTTCTCAAGAGAACAATGAAAGCAAAGGGTGAGCTTAACTAGCCTAGTAAAGAATATTATAACTAAGATAATGCAAAATAAATTATCGTTAGCCTTCTTCAAAGGTTCAACTAATAGATTATAATAGACAATAAGTTTAATCAGAAGGAACAAACAATCCATTGAAGAGTCAAGAGAGCATGATATCTACTATCTTCTATGATTTAAAGTTATCACCCATTTTATCGCTTAGACTCAGCGTAATAAATAATCCACATCACTGAATTATCCATGCACTACGAGCCAAGGATATTCATTATTATCACCAATGGTCATGTTCATCTCAACAACTGTCCATCAATGCACTACAGGTTAATGAGGACTTTTACCACATCATTTGCAACATTATAGGTCATGATTATATCGAATGATTCCTCGTCATAATCATACCAATCAACAGTCCATCTATGCACTACGAGCCAAAGATGACTTTCATAACAATATAAACATGAGGATGATGACAATGATATAAGAATTTAATTAAATCCAAACAAAGGATAAATTCTAAAGATTTATAATTTAATTTTTCAAGAATTCAATAATGTCCAAAATTTCAACATGATACTTCTTTGTGGAGTAAAATTCAAGAATAATAATGTATCAAAAATAATTTGGACCGAACAGAAATCAATTTTTGTCATGAATAGTACCCCGGGTGAATAGTACCCGAAAGTGAATAAGACCTCATGAATAAGACTTCAAAAATAGTATCCCGTGAATAAGATTCACATGAAAAGGTTAAAACTTATCAAGAATGTTTAGAATAATATTTTCATGAAAAGATATTAAATGAAGCTAAAATATCAAGGATATTCTACTAATTTCGTGAATTATAAGCAATACTTACCGTAGTAAGTTTAAATTTAGAATATGAAATGAATAATATCCTTCCATACTATGGAGTATGAAAGAAAATAATATTTTTACTTAGTAAGGAAATAAAATAATATCATTTATCTTAGTAGAAACCGGAATATTGGATATTATTCTAAGAAAATCTTGCGTAAAAAACTACATTCAAAGTATCCTTATACTAAGAAAATACTCACAATACTATAGAATAAGAATTTTCGATATTGAAAATGGTGTGATTTAGATTGAGGTTTGCCCTCCTTTATAAAAGACAATTCGGAGGAAGAAATTGAGAAATCATGCCTAACTCTACAAACCCACTCCTCGCCAAAACCTCTCATTTTTTCCTTATAGGTGAGGGCCCACCCTTTTGAAAAACAAGCTTGATGGAAGAAAAACAACCCATCATTGAAAAAAAAAAAAGGACAAGGCTCCTCAGATTACATTTGAAAACCAAGGATTTGCAGGCAACTTTCTCACCCACCATTTCTACCAACAATGTTACAAATAATGTATTCAAACACAACTTGTTTACTTCCGTTTCTAATTAACCACATGCTTATATATTATATTATTATTATTATTAAACAATTATAATATATTATAATAATATATATGAATGAATATTTTATCGGAGGAGATAATTATGATTCCATAGAAAAATATGTCAAACTTTCAACAAATATTTCATGCTAAATTTCTTCATTTATAACAAAATTGAACCAATATCCACCACATAATAATTATTCAAAAATAATATTATAAGCTCACAATATTAACAACCAGATCATTCCCAAGAAAGAGGGGGCTTTTCGATAAGGATTTCTCCCTATTGGCGCGCAATTAGGTGACCAAACCCTTTTCCTCGACAGAACTTTCTAGACATTGTCAATAATGCTAACTAATAATATTATTCAAATAATATGAATTATTGATTTAATAATTTGAAATATTGTGTAATGACAATTATTGAATCAATAATATGAGACACTGTGCAACCAATACTGTGGTAATAATTGAATAAAACTGAGTGACTTCTCAGATAAGCATCAATAATCAAAGATATTGTACAATATCGTGTGCTACTATGCAACCACGCAACCACGCGTATTACTGTACTTTTATCAACAGATATTTCAACAGTTAACGGTAAAACTTTCGCCGTTATTTTATAAAAAAATAATTTTGTCATTTTCTAACTCCGACAATAATTCTGTTGTAGGGTCCACCAATAATTGTTTCGTCGTACGAATATTCTCTAACAAAAAGAATATTCTTCGACCAAACAAATATTTTATAACAACTTGCTTACTTTGCAAAATTTATAAATATTACCCACAACTATAACATTATAACAAATTCACACCTTAATATTCAAAAATATAATTCGAGAAAAATTAATCTTTATTTATAAAAGTTGGGGTCTTACAACCTCCCCTTCTTATGAAATTTCGTCCTCGAAATTAGGGTATATACTTGGTATGTCAAAGAGGTGAGGATACCTTGATTTCATTTCTGATTTTAACTCCCAGGTCATTTCCTCAACATCGTGGTTCCTCCACAAAACTTTGACTTGAGGTATAACTTTGGAGCGTAGAATATTTTCTTTCTTATCTAAGTTTTTTACAGGTACCTCTTCATACGTTAATTCTTTCGCTATCTCGTCTGGTTCTAATTTAATAATGTGGTTCGGGTCTTCCACATATTTACGTAACATAGATATGTCATGAGACCCCAAATTTTATGAAATGAAAGTATTCAATTTTTTATAATTATTATTTTATTTAGTAAATGGTTAAATTGATAAAGGTTAAATTTAAGGGTGATATTTGAAAAAATTCAAAGTAAGCAAGTTGTCATAAATAATCTATGATAAGGTATAAAGAATAACGCTGTGGGTCGCATAAGAAGCACACCAAGATTGATTATTAATGTTTACGCGAGAAATCACTCGCTTTTATTCAATTATTGTCACAATATTTTATATTATTAAATTAATAATTGAGACGACATAAAGTTAATCATATTATTATTTACAATATCGACAATGTTCAGAAGTTATGTCAAAGAGAGGTTCGTCACCTAATCAGGCGCCTAATAAGGAGAAATTCTTATCGAAAGCCTCCTTTCCCGGAATGACTCGTTGTTAAATATTGTGAATTATAATATTAATGATGAATAAGTTCATGTTGATTAAAGATGAAATTGATAGTTCCATTGTGTGGGAATTATTAGTGTTAGTGGAAATCGGCATTTATTTCGATAATAATTGATGTCTGGAGGTTATATTGACCAATCGGGTAATTAACCGGATAAATGAGTAATTAATTGCTATTGATTCACATGATTATAACTATTTGTTCACATGTGTGTACTATTGATTCACATTCATTTACTATTAGGGGAGTTGGTGCAAGATTGATAATACTTGCATGACTAAGTTAAAAATACAGGTATAGATGAAGGTACTATACTATAATTAATTTTTTCACATGTTTAGAACTATTGAGTCACATGATTTACTATTAGGGGTAAAAGTTTGATAATACTTGCAGGACTAAAATTAAAATAAAGAAAAAGAGGAAGGTATTATATCGTAATATTTCGAGAGCCCAAAATGTGCAATTATTGAAACTATATTTTCCTATAAATAGAAGCTCATTCTTCCTTCATTTCTCACCAATTCACTAAAGCTTTAGAGTAATTATTATAGAGAAAATTATAAAGAAAAAGAAGAAGAGAAGTCCGCTACACCTCACTATTCCAATATCCAGCTTTCTTTCTAAGGTAAGGGTATTATTTTTTTCAGATTCATGAAGAGAGTTATTTTCTTCAATACTCATAAGGGTTGTTATTCCATTCTTTATTATTATGTTAGAATAACTCTGCCTATGCCAAGTACCGCATACATGGTGAAATTCTTCGTTATTCCATTCTTTATTATTCGCTTGAATAACCTCGTCCTGCAAGTGCTTTCATCGATGCCCGTGAATTTCGTTGTTATTACATTCTTTATTATTCGTTGGAATATCCTCGTCAGGCGGATTATGCATGACCCGGTTCCGCTTCTTTATTATTCTATGGAATATCCTCCGTCTGCAAGTGATTACGCATGACTCGGGTTTCGCTTTTTATTATTCTATTAGAATAACTCCGTCTGCAAGGGTTCTATCACATGCCCGGGTGAATTTCGTTATTATTCCATTCTTTATTATTCTCGTTTGAATATCCCGCTCTGTGGATTACGCATGACCGTTCCATTCTTTATTATTCTATTGGGAATAACCTCGTTCTAAGGCTATCTATCGATGCCTAGTGAATTCTTTTTGTTATTCTATTCTTTATTATTTTGTTGGAATAACTCGCCTATATGGATTACCATGCATGGTGAATGATCCTTCATATTCATTCTTTATTAAATTGTGAAATGATATGTCTACGTGGATTACCGCACGGCGGTGAAAATCCATTTCATAGCTTTCAGATATTCTATTATACTCGTATTTGAGATATCATTTCTTTTATACTGGCCATGGAATATCATTTTTTTGGTATTTTTTTTTTTACGAGTTACTATTCACGTTACTATTCATCCTAAGTTATTATTCACTCTAGTGTTATTCACTCGAGTATTCGGGGGCACTTTTCATGTTGAGTACTATTCATGAGTTACTATTCACATTCAAGTTACTATTCACCCAAATTACTATTCACCCAATATTATTCACCTGTATTTGGGGTACTTTTCATGCAGGGTACTATTCATTTAGGTACTATTCCTAATTATTATTCATAGGGTACTATCATGGGTACTATTTACCCTAATAATATATTTCTTTCTCATCCAAATTATTTTTGGTACATGAATATTATTCTTGAATTTTACTCCACAAAGCAAAGATCATGTTGAAAATTTGGATATTTTTAAACTCGGATAAATTTAAAGTCTTTAATATTTATCCTTGATTTTGTTTGATTAATGCTTATATCATTGTCATCATCCTCATGCTTATATTATGATGAAAGTCATCTTCGCTCACGCAAAGATGGACCGTTGATTATTGGTTTTATACCAGTATATCTTTGACTTACGTGCAAAGATGAACTATTAATTGATGAGTATCTTTGGCTTATGTGCATAGATGAACCTGCTTATTGGTATGATTATGACCATGGATCATTCTTAAGTATAATCATGACCCGTAATGTTATAGATGATGTGGTAAATGTCCTCATCGCCCGTAGAAAGGCGCTGATGGACAATTATTGGTATGATTATGACTGTGGATTATTCAAAGATAATCATGACCATTGATGATTATATGAATATCCTCGCCAGAGAAAAGGATGATTTGATGATGTGGATTATTTATTGTCGAGTCTCGCCGATAACATATTGATTATACACTTTTAATTCAGAAAGATAGTAGATATCATGCTCTACTTGACTCTTCTAAAATACAGCTTATATGTCTTTGGCCCGCAAAGACAAAGATGAATTATTAATGAATATCTTCGTCGTAGTACAAAGATGAATTTATTAGTATGATTATGAGCAGAATTTCGATTTGGTATAACCATGATTTTTGATGTTTGTGAAGATAGGTGATGAAAATTATCTTCGCCCCGGGTGCTAAGAGGAATTTAGAATCACAATTATGATTATGAGTTATTCATATGATTGTGGATAGGAATTGTTGATTGATGTTACATGGATAAAACATTATTGGTGGATTCTTTAACATGGAGAAGATAATAGAATCGATGGTCTATTCGACTCTTCTAATGGATCGCTTCGTTCACGCAACTATGGTTGAAAAGTTTTATCATCTACCATATGTTCTAAATCTCCGATTTATTACCGATGAAGGCTATTGATGATGTAAATTATCTTTAGTCATGATATTCTTTATCGGGCTAGTCAGGTTCACCTTTTTTGTTTCACAATTCCTTTCAAGTAATAAGAGTGTAGCTGGGTCTAGCGGGGGTAACAGGAGAATTGAACGGTGGTCTATAGCTGTTGAGGTTCTCATTAAATAGTATGGAAATAATTTTATTGAGAACTTTAGATAAGTGTGTCGTATCAGATACGCCATTTGATATTTAATTTTGGTGAACCTAATAGGTGAGGCTAACTCAACTTTGAAGGGTGTTTTGTCACTATCATACAAGATGTCTAATGACATACAACCTCGTGTTATCATAAGATGTGGTTGTACACATCCACTTGCCGAGTATATCTCTGAAAGCACTACCTATATGATCTTGGAGTTTGGTTGAAATATAATTTTCAATTCGCGTAAATGTTGAGAGATAGTTATATGTCAAGAGAAGACTCACCATTGGAAAGAACATGATAGTAATCTTCTCGTTTTTCTTTAGGGTCTATTGGGTCAACCAATGATAATTCTGTGGACATATGATATTTATCATAACCTAGATGCATGGCCTCCCATGTATGAAGGTTTCCTTGAGCACTTCCCAAAGATTTTAATTTCTAAAACAGTTTTTGACTGTACTTTTATGTAAAGTACCATTATAAGGTTGTGGTTAAGGCACCATGAGAGTTACATACATTTGTATTAAAACTCACAGTTTAACTGTGGTCGTATTCTTCACTACAGTTCAATAGTTGTATAAATAAAGTTTGTATTTGATTTTTATAGTATGATATCTTGCGACTCAGAATGGGTCGTGTGGACCTATTTTGGGGACGTCACATATGTGAAAAACGTTATGAACACAAGACATACTTGGTGGTAAGGCAAGTCTATAGGCCACAGTTCCTACTCGATCGAGGATTTTAAATGGGCCAATGAATTGAGGATTGAGCTTTCCTCACTTTCCAAATCTTGTAACTAATTTCCATGGAGCAACACGTAACAACACATGTTCTCCCACATTGAATTCCACGTCCTTTTGATAAAGATCAACATAACTCTTTTGTCGATCTTGTGAGGTTTTTATACGTTGCCGGATCATTTGAATCTTTTCCATAGTCATACGTACCAACTTCAGTCCCAACAACGTTTCTTCACCCACCTCATCCCAACATATTGGAGAACGACACTTTCTTCCATACAACGCCTCAAATGGAGCCATGCCGATACTTGCTTGATAATTGTTGTTGTAGGAGAATTCCACCAATGGCAAGAACTTGTCCCAACTTCCTTTGAAGTCAAGGACACAGAGTCTTAATAGATCCTCCAGAGTTTGAATAGTCCTCTCCGATCGCCTCGTCTGGTCCGAGGATGATATGCCGAATCAATCACAAATTGCGCTCTATAGCTTTTTCGCAAACCGACCCAAAACCGTGAAGTGAATCTTGGGTCTCGATCGTAAACTATGGATACCGCATACCATGCAGTCTTATAACCTCATTTATGTATATACGAGCAAGACGTTCAAGTGTATAAGTTTCTCGTATAGGTAAGAAATGAGCAGATTTGGTCAATCTATCGACAATGACCAAAATTGCATCAATGCCTTGAGAAACCTTGGGAAGACCAGTAACGAAATCCATGGTAATGTGCTCCCACTTTCATTCTGGAATTTCAAGTGGTTGCAATGGACCTTTTGGCACTTGATGCTCCGCCTTGACTCGTTGACAAGTTAGACACCTTGAGATAAACGTCACGATCTCTCTTTTCATATTGTTCCACTAAAATGTATGTCGAAGATCACGATACATTTTGGTACTCTCAAGATGGATTGCAAACAGTGTGTTGTGCGCCTCCATCACGATCTTATACTTAAAATCACAGTCGTTAGGAACACAAAGTCTGGAGTTCTCTTTAAGTATTCCTTCTTCATCGATTCTTGCTTCCGGAATAACACCTTCTTGCACTTTCTTCTTCATACGCATCAGCTTCAGGTCTATAGTTTGAGCAGCTTTAACTTTATCGACTAAAGTCGGTTCTACTCGTATATTTGCCATCATCACATGGGTCCCTAAAGTCTTTATCTCTATCTCCATCCTTTGCAAGTCATACAAAATGGGCCTTTGCATTGACAATATCGCACTCGTACCCACATATGATCTTCTACTCAATGCATCAGCTACCACATTCGCTTTTTCAGGATGGTATTGAATGGTATAATTGTAAGACCCCAAATTATTAATAAATGAAATTTATTTTCCTCTATTTATTATTTTGAAATAGTAAGGGTTGATTTGATTAATGTGGATAGTTATGGGTAAAATACGCAAATATTTTGAATAAGCAAGTGGTTATAAAATATTCATTATTGTCGGGGAATATTCGTTTGGTCGTGGAATATTCGCATCGCTTTGGGAATATTCGCATCGACGCCACATAGCCTTTTGTGGGCCCCATAACGGAAAAGCGATTGGATGAAGAAAACGATAAATATAAGTTGTTTATAAATAACTAACGAAGTTGTTACTGCTAATATCGTTGGAATACCTTATGGTTAAAACACACTAATACGCCATTGTTGAACAAGAAGAAGACACGCATTGCACCAATTATTGATTCTTACGTAAGAAGGCACTACTCAATAATTGTTACAAGAATTATCGCTCAAAGATTCTATTTTATTGATTCAATAATCACGATTGATATTTTATATTATCGTTGTTTCAATAAATTGTCATTACACAAGATTTTCCATTATCTGAGCAATAATTCATATTATCCTAATAATATTATTGGATAACATTATTGGCAATGTCTAGAAAGTTCCGCTCAAGGAGAGGTTTGGTCACCTAATCATGCTACCAAGAAGGAGAAATCTTTATCGAAAGCCCCTATTTCTCAGAACTACCGTCACAAGATCGTGATTCTCGTAATATTATTTGTGAATAATTAATTATTGATTTATATTATGAGGAAAATATTGATTTTATGTGGATATAGATGGAGAAAATTTTTAATGTGACAATTGTTGAAAATTAATATTTTATCTTTCCTCATAAAATAATTCATTTAAATATATTATTTTAATAATATATTAACTATGATATTTTTATAATGAATGTGGGATATATGAGTATATGAGGAGGAAGAGTATTTTTGTGGCATTAAATGTTTAATACATATTTTGTGTGTTGGTGGACACAATTATCAATCAAATTTGATTATAAATTTTGTAAAATCTTCTGCTTGTGGATTTTGGCCAATTTCTGCTTAGAATTTAGAAAACTTCCTTCCAGTAAAGTTGTAGAGAATTGAATTTCCTATAAAAAGTCGCGTAGATTCAATTTTCCTGATAAAAGGGCTATTTATTATGAATTATTGAAGTTTTGAGTTCCAAAATAATTGATTTTTGGAAGTTTTAATTATTTTTATTATGAAAACGTTTTTATCATTAAAGGTGGGTCTTGCATGTGATGTAAATGCTGAATTCAGATCCTTAGAAGTGGGCGAGGAATTGTAATATTAATATTAATATTTTATTAAATTTTCTACTTTGGTGTTCTAAGCATTTTCCTATAAATTAGGTTAGAATTGAAAATCACACCGTAAATCAAGTTTTCTCTCTATATTATCGAGTTTATTCTTGTGAGTATTTTGAGTATACTTTGAGTATTGCTATACTATGCAAGTTCAAGTCATAGCCTATATCCTGTTTCAACTAGAAGTACTGCTTTTCGAGGTAAGTGGATGTTATTTTATTCAAAATGATATTATTTCTTCAATATCATTATGCCAAATATTGGTTGGAAATTTTATCAAATTTAGAACTTTTTCATGCTCGGGGTTACTATTCATGAGTTACTATTCACGAAGTTACTATTCAGTTACTATTCATGAGTTACTATTCACGAAAGTACTATTCATTTAAGCGTGAAGATGTTTTTTTTGTGAAATTTCTATCTTTTGGTGTTTGAGTTACTATTCACGATGATACGCATAATTATTCACATATACGCATAATTATTCATTTAAATACGACACTATTTTACACTATTCAACCAAAAATGAAATTTCTTCTTTTTGTCCAAAATATCTACTATGGATACTAGCTTTGATTGTATCCATGTTTTGATCATTCTTGAATTTTACTCCACTGATTACTTATGAAGTATTTTTGAACTTGATTGTTTAAAATACTAATCCTTAATATTTGTTCTTTGTTTCAATCGATTCGCTTTTCTTTAAAATATTTTTCATCATCCTCAATCCTAAATGATGATATTATCGAATATCTTTTATTCAGTAGCAAAAGATGAATGATTTTCGATGAATATCTTTGGCCCAGTAGCAAAAGATGAACAGTGTTGAGATGAATACGACCGATCGATTAATATCTTTGGCCCGTAGAGCGCAAAGATGAACAGTGTTTAGATGAACATGACCGATCGATGAATATCTTCGCCTCAGAGCAAAGATGAATATTTGATTCGTGATATATATTGATTGATGTTACAGTGGATAAAATATCGACGATGAACTTTTAAATTCATATATAGAAGATAGTAGTTTGCATTCTCTACTTAACTCTTCTAATGAATTGTTGTTTTTCACTGTGAAGATTGATTTAAAACCGGTTGTCTATTGTATTCTATTAGATTTTTCCTCGTTGGAGACTAACGATAATTTGTTGTATATTATCTTAGTCATAATATTCTTTTACCGGGCTAGTTGAGCTCACCCTTTTCCTTTTTGTTCCATTTTTCTTCTCGTGGAGGCTAGAATGTGTAAGCAGTAGTACTAATGGGTATGGAATGGAAGGTTCTAGAGAGAGTTGTTTAGTAGTCCTCACCATTTTTGTAAAATAATGTATCAATAATTATGATGGGGATTTATTTTGCGGTGGATATTGTCTAGATGGCAATATCTCGTATTTAAACTCACGCTTATATGTTGTAATAATAAAGTTGTAGTTATTTCGCACCATGTATTTGGCGTACTCGAGAATGGGTCGATGGAATGGACCTATTTTGGGGCGCCACAATAATCATAATCTTTCAATAGTTCAAGCCAACGTTGTTTCCACATGTTGAGTTCCTTTTGGATGAAGAAATATTTGAGGCTTTTCTGATCCGTATAGATCTCCACTTTATCCCCATACAGGTAGTGCCTCCAGATCTTTAACGCTAAAACGAATGCTGCCAACTCTAGATCATGAGTATGATAATTCCTCTCATATTCTTTGAGTTATCGTGAGGCATAGGCTATGACTTTCCCATGCTGCATGAGAACACATCCTAAACCTTTGCCTGAAGAGTCGCTGTATATAACAAATCCCTCTGAACCAAATGGTATTGTCAGAACAGGTGCTGAAATGAGTCTCCTCTTGAGTTCTTGAAAACTCTTCTCACATTCCTTGGTCCAACCTAATTTTATATCTTTCCGAGTCAGCTAAGTTAATGGAGTAGCGATTTAAGAAAATCCTTCCACGAATCTCCGATAATAACCAAATTTAAACCCGTAAAGTTACGATTTCTACATCGACTTAGGTTGCTCCCAGCTTTGAATTGCTTCAATCTTTACTGGGTCAACAGATATTCCATTATTTGATATCACATGCCCAAGGAATGCTACTTCCTCAAGCCAGAACTCGCATTTCTTCAACTTGGCATATAGCTTGTTTTCACGAAGCTTTTGAAGTATCAGTCCTAAGTGTTTCTCATGATCTTCACGGCTTTTGGAGTAGATGAGGATGTCATCAATAAAGACAACCACAATATGATCCAAATATTCCTTGAATACTTGGTTCATCATATCCATGAAGGCCGCAGGAGCATTAGTCAATCCAAAAGACATGACTAAGAATTCGTAATGTCCGTACTCAAGTTCGAAAGCGCCTTTGAATGTCATCGCTTTTAATTTTAATCGATGATATCCTAATGAAGATCAATCTTTGAAAAGAATTTGGCACCTTGCAATCGGTTAAACAGTCATCAATACGAGGTAATTCTGCACCTATTTTTGATGGTGACATGATTCAACTCCCGATAGTCAATGCAAAGTCGATACACCCATCTTTGTTCTTTTTACTTAATGTAACAGAGCAACCCCAAGAGAGACGATTAGATTTAATGAAACCGATGTTCAACAACTCTCGCAGCTTGAGTTTTAACTCCTCAAGTTCAATAGAGCCATTCAGATGGGGCTTTGGAAATGGGTTTTGTACTGTGTTCAAGGTTCATACAAAATTCAATTTCATGCTCGGGGTAGGCCTGAAGTTCTTCGTGAATATATCGTGAAATTTATTAACAATAGAAATATCATTCAAATGTAACGTATTTTGTTTAAATGCGATATGGGCTAAGAAAGCTTGACATCCATTTATCAATAAACGAATAGCTTTATGGCTTGATATGACAGTGATTAACTTTAGTGGTTTGGTCGTTTGAATTCGCATAATAGGTTGGTTAGGAATATGAAAACTAACAACCTTATGAAAATAATCAATTTTTGCATGATGAGTAGTTAACCAATCAATCCCTAAAATCACATCAAATGGAAGTATTTTTAAGGAAATAAGATCGACATGTAATGTGAGGGTACCAATTTGAACCAAACAAGACTTATAAATAGTGGATGTAATGAAGGTTTCTCCCAACGGAGTTTCAACAAATAAGTCAAAGTCTAATTTCTCCGGAGTCAAATTTAAACGTTGAGCGCAAGTAGGAGAAATAAAAGAATGGGTAGAACCAGTATCAAATAAGGTATAAACTTCGCAAGAGTTTATGATTAGCTTACCCGTAATCACCTTGTTCGGATTCCTCTCTTTTTGGGAGGTTACGACAAACGCTCTCCCTTGAACTACCGGTTTTGTCTTGTCTGGGACGGCCTTTGATGCCTCCATCTGGGGCTTGGACTTGACTTCTGCAAGCACACACAAAATTGGGCTAGTGACCTTCCCTTCTATAATTGTAACATGCTTTGACCTGCTATGCATAGCTTTGACAGATGTGTCCCTCCCTCCGTGATTTGTAACATACTACTGGTGGCGATCGTTTCTCCTTCCTTAACAAAGAAAAGTGTTGGTGCCGACGCTTTTCCATCGTTATTGAATCTCATCTTCTAGAAATTTCCACTTCTATTATCTTGGCCATGATTACTACCGAAGTGGTTACTATTTCTAGCATGTTGATTCCCTCCACATTTATTGTCACCGCTTCGATGACTGCTACCACTGGTATTGTCGACTTGTCGACTGCTCTCTCTTAGTTGGGTTGAATCATTATCGCGCTTCAATAACTGAGCCTTATTTACAACATCTGAATACAAACACAGTTTGTGAGAAATGAGGTATTGACGTATTTTGGGTCTCAAACCTCGCAGAAACATTCGCGTCATTCTCTCCTCATTATCAACCAAATGGGATGAAAACCGGGACAACTCGGCAAACTTAGCCTCGTACTACAACACGGTCATGTTGTTTTGCTCCATCTTAATGAACTCCACCTCCTTCATGTGATGAATACTTTTAGGAAAGTACTTGTCGTTGAACAATTCTTGGAACTTCTCCCAAGATATATTCAAAGCAAAGAGTCGAGTATGCTTTACTGATTCCCACTAGTAATTTGCATCTCTTTGCAACATTAAGGTGGAAAAGGGAACCTTTTTCTCCTCGGAGCATCCCAAGACATCAAATATCTTGGAGATCTGCTTTATCCACGTCTCTGCCTTAAGTGGTTTTGGCTCTCCCAAAAACTTCGGTGGTCCCAGCTCCTTGAATTGCTTAGCTAAGGATCGTCCGAGAGTTGCCAAAGTGTTTCCACCGTATTTTGAATAGGAGCCGCTCTTGCCTGATGTTGCATGAATTGCATAAAGCCTCTGAACATCCCATCGTTCATCATTTGATCGGTGTTATTATTTACCTGAGGATTATTGCCTTCCTGATGCACATTATCCTGGGTATTGATCGTTGGTGACTCAACGGTCTCATGTGCTCCATTGCTTATCTCACCATTCTCGGATGTCATTTTCAAACACTGCCACAAAACAAAGGTTAATTGACATGCCACATATTATCCATATACTCTGACCGACCAATTAAGTAACAAATAAACTTAGGTAGGTCATACTAGCGAAGGAATTACCCGTCTATCCCCTCCTAGTTCTAGTCTCAAATCTCAGCCAGGGATCATATCCCTAAGCTTTGATACCAACTGTGACGCCCCCAAAATAAGTATACATCACCCATTCTGAGTCGCCAAATACATGGTACAAAATTCAAATACAACTTAATTAATACAAATTGCCGCCGGTAATACTTATCAAACATAAGTCGAGAGTTTTAATAATTAATATTGTCTTTTTAGACAATATCCACACTCAAATTCAATCTTTTTACAATTATTATCACACTATTTCATAGAATAGTGAGGACTTCTAAAACAATCATCTAGACCGTCACTCCGTTCCCCGACTAGTCCCAGCTATATTCTCATTTCCTAAAAAAGAACAATGAAAGCAAAGGGTGAGCTCAACTAGCCCAGTAAAGAATATTATAACTAAGATAATGCATAATAAATTATCATTTGCCTTCAACAGTGTTAAACTGATAGAATATAGTAGATAACAAGTTTAACTGCAGTGGAACAAACAATCCATTAGAAGAGTCAAGTAGAGCATGATATCTACTATCTTCTATGATTTAAAGTTATCACTCATTTTATCGCTAAGATGAGTGCGTAATAAATAATCCACATCACTGAATTATCTATGCACTACGGGCCAAGGATATTCATTATTATCACCAATGGTCATGTTCATCTCAACAACTGTCCATCAATGCACTATGGGCCAATGAGGACTTTTACCACATCATTTGTAACATTACAGGTCATGATTATACCGAATGATTCTTGGTCATAATCATACTAATCAACAGTCCGTCTATGCACTACGGGCCAAAGATGACTTTCATAACAATATAAACATGAGGATGATGATAATGATATAAGAATTCAATTAAATGCAAACAAAGGATAAATTCTAAAGATTTATAATTTAATTTATCAAGAATTCAATAATGTCCAAATTGTCAACATGATACTGCTCTGTGGAGTAAAATTTTAGAATAATATTGTATCAAAAATGTGAGACCCCAAATTTTATGAATAAAGATTTAAATTTCTCGAAATATTTTTTTTAATATTATGGTGTGGATTTGATATAATGTTATAGTTGTGGATAATATTTATAAATTTTGCAAAGTACGCAAGTTGTTATATATTATTCGATTGGCTCTGGGGAATATTCGCTTTAACAGGAATATTCGTGATTTACTCAAGACAATCATCAGTGAACCCTAATAACGGAATTATCATTTGATTGAGAAAACGACAAAAAAATATTTTATGAAAATAACTACGTAAGTTTTACCGTTAATCGTTGAAACAATCTTATGTGTTAAAAGTACAGAATACACGTGGTTGCATAAGAGTACACACTATATTGATTATTGATGCTTATGTGAGAAGTCACCGCTTTTGTTCCATTATTGCTTCAAGAATTGTTGCATAAGATCTCGCAAGTTAATTGATTCAATTAGTGTCGATATTTTATATATTATTAAATCAATAATTGAGATGATTGTGAGTTATTAATATTATTATTTGCAATATTAACGATGTTTAGAAGTTCTCGCCAAGGAGAGGTTTGGTCAACTAATCATGCTACCAATAGGAGGATCCTTATCGAAAGCCCCTCTTCCGGAACGACGGGTCGATTAATATTGTGAATTATAATAATGATGATAAATGTCCGTTAAATATATTGAGGTGTCTTTTTATGAAGTCATGGGAGTTTATATATATATATATATATATATATATATATATATATAAATTCTATTTTATTAGTATTATTAATTTAATAAAACAGAAAAGCTTTTTATATAAAATAGAATACTTTTATAAAGTTATTTGTTTTATTAGACTATAAATAGAATATATTATATTCTATTATGCATAGTATTTTGCATAGTAAAATCTTTTTATGTGACGCCCCCAAATTCGGGTATCTTCCAACCCGACATATGGTGCTCCACTATACTACTATCCATACAATCATTCCATTGAAATACAACAAAATAAATGTAATTACTATCTTCTTATTACAACCAAAGTATAATCATTCCCAAGTTCATAAACAAGTTACACCGTTCGTTGTTCATAATGTATAATACATACAAATATACTAATCTATTACACGATGGCTAGACATTCATCTTAGCTTTGCCTTTATCTCTTTTGGCATTCTCAGTACGTTCATCCTTAACTGCAGTTATATAATTCACGCAAGAAGTGAGCATGACTGCTCAACAAGTTTAATAAAGGATAACAGTAATTCCACATTCGTGAATTATATAACAATTCCTACATAACTGAACAATAGTTATGAAGTATCATGAAACAATAATACTTTAACAGTTCATAACATCAATTCCCAAGGTATAGAGTAGATTAGGAATTCTGAACCGTTCGATAGACCATGAACAGTAACTTTTAGTTTTCATACTTGAAAAGGATTTCACAAAGACTAAGGTCAAGTTAAGTCTCGATGATTATTTACGAAAGCACTTCTAGGTGATCAACCTATAGTACTCTATGTTGATCAACACTCATTCATTAAACGATTTACGCTTAATATTTTTGGCAAACTCGCAGCCCATTGAATAATCGATGAAAAATACTTTTGTTTGTTCATGACAAACCTTACTTTCACGCTCTGTATCAATTACTTGGCATATGATAGTGTTAACATTTCTATATAGAAAGATATGAATCATAATCAATCTATATCTTACTTAATAGTCTAGCCGAAAGTTAAAAATCGCATCGACCATTTCTTTAAAACTAGTCGTGCAATTCAGTTCAATAAATCACACAAAACTTGGCTAACTGGAAAGTTAGACAAGCGTTAAGAAAACTTGCCTTTCAAATGCCTTCAAATAACTTAATCGATCGACTACAAACTTTTTACGTAATCTACATGATATATTCACATAAAGACATCGTAATTAGCTAACAAATAAATGTTCACATTATTTTACCAACTTCTTTCTCTTCTATGTCTTAGTTAACTTAATATTAATAATAAAGTCAACTCGACTCGTTACCCTTCGTCCTGGCTCATTACTCAACTAACGTTATTAACCGGACTCGAGCATTGTTGATAAAGTACCAACTTTGTTCATCATTGATAACTTACTAACATGCATTCAATTCCTAAGTTCAATACCATATACCTTAGTATAGGTAGTATAGGAATATTTTTAATACACTCATGAAGTGTACAAACATTACTCCTTTAGGTCCCTAAACAATCGAAGTTCAAAACCTAAGTCACTATCAACAACCTTGTACTTGCGCCGCGGCGTGGGCTTCCTAGTACTAGACTGAAATATACGCCAGCTAATCAAAGGGCAAAGCTTTGGCCCTGGTCGTTGTGGCATGAGATGTTGATGTCATGCAAGTGCCATTTAGCAAAAGGCCAAATACACCGCGGTTTGGGATCTCAATACCAGAATTTCAACAATTTTGAAAAATTTTGCAAAATTCCCAGGGCCGTAACTTCTTTGTTATAAGCCCGATTTGGTCTGTTCAAAAGCCTACACGTCATAAATGACATACTCTACGCGTTCATATAAAAATTTTACACTTTTGAATCCAATAACTCAAAATCCACTATTGAGTTCAATTTCTAAACGTTCGTAAACGTTAATGAGGGTTCAATGCTCGTTTTCTTCGTTTTAAGTCGGAATCCGACGATTCTCAAACCCATAACTCTTAATTACCCTATCGCACGTGTTTACATTGAAAAACAATGTTTTCAAGTCTCACAGCAACTTTTGACCACCAATCCGAATTCCAACATTTTCGACGTTTAACGTCTATTTCCGTGAAATTCGCCATAACTTCGTTACAAATGTTCTCTAAGCCAAATCTCATGGAATATTCCATGGATTTCATATCTATATCCTAACAAAATAAGATGCATATATTAACATATTGATGGAGTTCAATCGTTTAAAAACAATCGATCTCAATAAATAATATTTTCATGGTTTAAAACTATAACGAACCCTATGATTCTTACGATCTCATGACTTATAGAGATTGAATCTATGGTAAGTCATCTTTAATCCACTATACAAGACATATACCACCCATTTTATGATTCTCCAAGATAAAAGAAAAATCAAAAGAGATGGAAATGAAAGATAAGAGATATTACCTCAAGAACTCTTATGAATCTCTTGAAAACTCTAAGTCCAATCTTCCAAAATATATGTTGTGTGCATTTTAGCTCTCTTTCTCTCTCAAATAATCTAGGTTAGGCAATTGAAAAACCCTCAAATGGCTAACCTTGCCTTCTTATTTACAGGAAACTAGAATGGAGGGTAATTTGGACAACTACCAACACCTCCTTACTATTCACTCTTGGTCACCAAGATTCTTGGTGACCAAGCCTTATTCTGGCTGCACACCAAGGTGCCCTACCACCTTTCCATGGGTCATCCCATGGGTTTACCATTTGGTGACCCAATTCGGCTCGATCCACGATTCGGTTTTCATGCATTGGGCTTAACCAATCTAATATTAGGCCTTGAATTGGGCTTAACCAACTAATCCCTTGGGCTTGCTCATTCAATTAATTGAACTAATTAATAATCCAACTTAAATGAATTAACATTAAGACTTAACTTAATTCTATAATACTTAATCGTATTCTATACGCATAATTCACGATTCTCTCCAGATACTACTCGCATAATAATCAGAGATTGTACTTTGTATTTACTCGTCATATTATACATAGATACTAAATAGTACCATAATTGTATAACACTCGCTTTAATAATAACGCCAATCCCTCTACGCGTTTCATTCCTTCTCGGAAATCAATATACTCAACCCTTAGGTTTTAAGTCCGCAGGCGAAAACTGCATTTGCCATAAATGAAATATTATCAGATATTTCATTTCATCTCGAGATTCTATCATTACGCGTTTCTCGGAATTTCAAAATAATTTCCCAAACAGAAACGGATGAATAGTGTTTTTACAGAAATTTCTTGGAAAATATTTATTTTCATCTTGGAAATCCTAAACAATTAATTCTAGCATGTAGCCAGATTACTAACCACGTTAGCACATTCTAGATCATAAAACGATCTTCACATAGCTTACTCACATAATAAATCAATTAAATTCATTTAATTCACATAATCAAATAAAAATTTAATTGTCATAAAAAAAATCCGATTTTCTCGGGCATTACATTTTATATAAAACAGAATACTTTTATAAAGTTATTTGTTTTATTAGACTATAAATAGAATATATTATATTCTATTATGTATAGTGTTTGCATAGTAAATTTTTTTTATATAAAACAGCATACTTTTATAAAGTTATTCGTTTTATTAGATTATAAATAGAATATATTATATTTTATTTAAAAGATTTTGTTTTATTAGAATATTTTATTAATACTACATAGTAAATCAATATAGACCATCCGTTTAAAAGTAAATCAATCTGGACCGTTCATGAATTAGTTACTATTCAGTCCATTCTCCTATAAATAGAAGTTCATTCATTCATTATTTCTTTATTTAATTCAACTGAAACTCTAGAGAGAGAAACTATAGAGAAAGAAGAAAAGTATTCGCTACTTCACTACTCCTATATCCAGCTTTCTTCTAAGGTAAGGGTATTATTTCTTTCAGATTCATGAAGAGAGCTTCATATTCCATTCTTTATTATTATGTTGAATAACCTATCTATGCGAAGTACCGCATACATGGTGAAATTCTTCTGTTATTCCATTCTTTATTATTATGTTGGAATAACCTGTTTATGCAAAGTACCGCATACATGGTGAAATTCTTCTATTATTCCATTCTTTATTATTATGTTGGAATAACCTGTATATGCGAAGTACCGTATACATGGTGAAATTATTCTGTTATTCCATTCCTTATTATTCTGTTGGAATAACCTGTATATGTGAAGTACCGCATACATGGTGAAATTCTTCTGTTATTCCATTCTTTATTATTCTGTTGGAATATCCTGTCTGTACGTTTACGCATGACCTGGTTCCATTATTTATTATTATGTTGGAATAACCTGTTTATATGAAGTACTGCATACATGGTGAAATTCTGTTGTTATTCCATTCTTTATTATTCTCGTCAAAATATCCTCAGATGTATGCGTTACGCATGACTTGGTTCCATTCTTTATTATTCTGCCGTAATATCCCGCCTCAGACGCTTACGCATGACTCGGGTTCCATTCTTTATTATTCTCGCTTGATATATCCTATCTCGTATGCTTACGCATGACCGGTTCCATTATTTATTATTCGCTGAATAACTCGTCTGTGCGATCTATCGCATGCATGGTGAATTCTTTTGTTATTCCATTCTTTATTATTCTGTTGGAATAACCTATCTATGTGGATTATCACATGCATGGTGAATGATCCTTTGTATTCATTCTTTATTAAATTATGGAAATGATCTGTATATGTGGATTACCGCATGGCAGGTGAAAATCCATTTGCAGTTTCATATATTCTATTATACTCAGTTGGTTAAAGTTTTGAATTCTATACTCCATGAAATTAGTAAAATATCCTGGATATTTGCGCTTCATCCAGTATCTTTTCATGGAAATATTATTCTGGGCATTCTTGAATTTTACTCCACGAAGCAGTATCATGTTGACAATTTGGACATTATTGGTTCCTGGATAAACTAATTCTTGAACTTGTTTTATTGAATTCTTATATCATTGTCATCATCCTCGTGTTTATATTTTGTTGAAAGTCATCTGTGGCCTGTAGTGCATAGATGGACTTGGTATGATTATGACCAAGGATTATTCTTGTAATCATGATCGTAATGTTACAAATGATGTGGTAAAAGTCCTCATCGTCTGTAGAGTGCATTGATGGACGATTGTTGGCATGATCATGACCATTGATGAATACACGAATATCCTTGGCCCGTAGTGCATGGATAATTTGTGGTTGTGATACTAATGAATATCATTGGTCAGAAAAGGTGGATGATGTGAATTATTTATTGTCGAGTCCCCAATGATAAAAGTGATGAAAAACCTTTTTAAATCATAAAAGATAGTAGATTTTATTCTCTACTTGACTCTTTTAATGGATTGCTTGTTCCGCTGCAGTTAAACTTAATGTTTGTTATATTTTATCAGTTTAACACTATTGAAGGCTAACAATAATTTATTATGCATTATCTTAGTCATAATATTTCTTACTGGGCTAATTGAGCTCACCATTTGTATTCTGTACCATGTAATTGGCGAATCAGAATGGGTGATGTATACCTATTTTGGGGGTGTCACAAAAAATGATTTGAACTGAAAAAAAATCAATTTTTGTCATGAATAGTACCCCGGGTCAATAGTACCCGAGTAAATAGTACCCCGTGAATAGTACTTTGGGAATAGTACTCCGTGAATAGTAATCTGACATAAAAAGGTTAAAACTTATCAAGAATGCTTAGAATAATATTTTCATGAAAAGATATTAAATGAAGCGCAAATATCAAGGATATTCTACTAATTTCAGGAATTATAGAAGCAATACTTACCGTAGTAAGTTTAAATTTAGGAATATGAAATGAAATAATATCCCTTCCATACTATGGAGTATGAAAGAAAATAATATTTCTTACGAGTAGTGAAATAAAATAATATCATTTATCTTAGTAGAAACTGGAATATTGGATATTATTCTAAGAAAATCTTGCAGAAAAAACTACATTCAAAGTATCCTTATACTAAGAAAATACTCACAATACTATAGAATAAGAATTTCTGATATTGAAAATGGTGTGATTTAGGATTGAGGTTTGCCCTCCTTTTATAGCACAATTCGGAGGAAGAAATTGAGAAATCATGCCTAACTCTACAAACCCACTCCTGCCAAACCTCTCATTTTTTTCCTTATAGGTGAGGGCCCACCCTTTTGAAAACAAGCTTGATGGAAGAAAAAAACAACCCATCATTGAAAAAAAAAGGACAAGGCTCCTGTATTACATTTGAAAACCAAGGATTTGCAGGCAACTTTCTCACCCACCATTTCTACCAACAATGTTACAAACAATGTATTCAAACACAACTTGTTTACTTCCGTTTCTAATTAACCACATGCTTATATATTATAATAATATTATTATTAAACAATTATAATATATTATAATAATATATATGAATGAATATTTTATCGAAAGAGATAATTGTGATTCCATAGAAAAATATGTCAAACTTTCAACAAATATTTCATGCTAAATTCTTTCATTTATAACAAAATTGAACCAATATCCACCACATAATAATTATTCAAAAATAATATTATAAGCTCACAATATTAACAACCAGATCATTTCCAGGAAAGAGGGGGATTTTCGATAAGTATTTCTCCCAATTGGCGTGCAATTAGGTGACCAAACCCCTTTCATCGACAGAACTTTCTACACATTGTCAATAATGTTATCTAATAATATTATTCAAATAATATGAATTATTGATTTGATAATTTGAAATATTGTGTAATGACAATTATTGAATCAATAATATGAGACACTGTTCAACAAATACTATGGCAATAATTAAATAAAACTGAGTGACTTCTCACGTAAGCATCAATAATTAAAGATACTGTACAATACCGTGTGCTACTATGCAACCACGCGTATTACTGTACTTTTATCAACGGGTATTTCAACAGTTAACGATAAAACTATCACCGTTATTTTATAAAAAGATAATTTTGTCGTTTTCTAACTCCGACAATAATTCTGTTGTGGGGTCCACCAATAATTGTGTCGTCGTATGAATATTCCCCGACCAAATGAATATTTTATAACAACTTGCTTACTTTGCAAAATTTATAAATATTACCAACAACTATAACATTATAACAAATTCACACCTTAATATTCAAAAATATAATTCGAGAAAAATTAATCTTTATTTATGAAAGTTGGGGTCTTACAATTATCAACTGTCGTGTAAAATACGACAAAACGTAAGTTGTGAGTTTTAATACAAATATTATCTCGTAGACAATATCAAAACTCAAATGAAGTCCTCATTATAATTATTATCGCACTATTTTATAGAATAGTGAGGACTACTATAGCCACCATCTTGGACCATCACTCCATTCCCGACTAGACCCAGCTATATTCTCATTTCCTGAAGAGAACAATGAAAGAAAAGGGTGAGCTCAACTAGCCCATTAAAGAATATTATGACTAAGATAATGAATTTCCCTACCAAAAATTGGTGCAAAACGTTGGCGCGTTTGTTTTGTGCGACCAATCTCTATCAGCGATCACTAGGCAGTCGCTGATGCGTTCACATCATTAAACATTAGCGACCGCATGCGGTCGCTGATGGCAGTCGTTGAACAAACTTAATGTTACAAGTTTCAGTCATTCAATCGACACAGAGGCGAAGAAGAAAAAAAAAGATGGAGCAGAATAGAGAGAAGAGGGAGAAAGGGGGAGAAGATAAGAAGAAGAAGCCACCCACCGCCACCGCCTCTCCTCTTGACTGTCAATCTCGATGTCTGAGGTATTCTCTCCCTTTACTTTCTAAACATCTTTACTTTCTGATTGGGGGCTGATGTACTTGCACTATGACTTTTAAGTTTCAAAGATAAAAATTGTTCACCTATAAATCCTCAATCTCCCAATCATTTTGCTTATATATATTTTTATTGTAGTTGAGAGATTAAACAACTTTTGAAGGTGTATAATTTTCTGTAAATAGATTGAAGGCCAATATTCTGTCCCAAATTAGTTGTCCAGAATTGTCAGCTTAATTTCTATACAAAGATTAATGTTTCACCATTTTTTTTAAAGTGACCCCATCAACCTGATATGTGTACTCCATCTCAATCTCCAACTTTAAACTTAGTGTGGCCTACATTTTTCTATAAAAAACATAGTATAAGACGTAATAAAAGGGAAAAGTTGAAAAAAACATTGTGTATTTAGTTTTTAAAAATGTATCAAAACCATTTGTGAACAACTGAATTGGCCACCATTTGGAATCCTTTGATTTGTTCTGTTACTATTCTTGAAATAATATGTTTGATAAGTATTGAGGATGTTGATGTTTAAATCATGTCTACTTGGTTTTCTCAAAAGGCTGATATGGTCATTCATTTTGCACTAAGATTACCTTTTGACTTTTAATAGAGCCTCAATCATTTTGAAACAAAAATAAAACTCAAATGTGAAACCTTTGTGAACTAAGCGATACTTAATCCTTCTTCACCACCCCCAAAAAAGATACAAAAAGAAAATGAATTTTGATAGAGCTGAGGCAAGTTATTTTTATCCCCACATGATACCACAGTGCACAGTCATCTTCACCAAATACCTTAAACTATAATGAAGTAAATATATTCGATATTCCCAAAATAAGGGATTCTAATTCCCTTGAAATTCTACTCTTGGAATCCTTGATCACGTAATTAGGCATATCACGCAATTTCCAAAATTCCAAAGCGGAGGATGCTCATGAATAATGATACGCTTCCAAAATGTTCAAAGATTATCTAAATCTTTATATATAAGTCAAATGGCTATATATCCATTCGTATTCACTTTTGTGTTATACTTCCTTGGTGTTTAATATATGTGATGTTATGTTAATTGCTTATACATTTTTGTTGCTCTTATATGTCTACAAATGGCCATATATACATGACCTCGTGCATGTGGATAGTCCATATTATAGGGGAGACTGCCAAAAAAATTTCGTTGGTCAAGTAACTGAACAAAGGTGTATATTTATATTATACCTACATATATGCAAAAAATATAATTTAGACTTGTCCCAATACATATACAGAACATGCATGATGCAATGATTCATATTCTACCCCAAGGAATCTATTGTCTTTAGGTTGGTGTCAGTTAAAATATGTAGGATGACAACAATATACCATGCCTTTGGGTAGTCGATCTCAAGCTGTGTAAATTTGTTTTGGCATGTATCCTTGTTCAATTCTCGAATAATCATATATGATGCACACTCATGTTATATATGTACATATACATCTATTTGTATTTATAAGCATCATAAATGGGATTGAGCTGAATTGTAAATCTCTAACAAGGGAATACAATAATTCATGTCAACATAGGTACCGTGGTATCATGGACCTCTATTCAGATCGTAGTTGGATGAGACGACGAAAGTCAAGTGCTCAGATAGGTGCTACAGCAGAATTTAGAGCTGGTTGCCAAGTGTTTTTGGAGTATGCGTATTGTCACCCGGCATGTGTGAATGGTCAAAACAAGATACGATGTCCATGTTTAAAGTATAATAATGTAAATTATATGGACAGAGACGTGGTAAACTATCATTTACTTGTTTCTGGGTTCATGAAAAATTACAAAGAATGTTGGTGGGCACATGGGCAGAGAAGAGATGGTGGCATCACAGAAATACACAATTCGGGCAGTAGTACTCATCGTATGAATGAAATGGTTCATGATATTGCAGGGCCAGATTTTGATTGGGAACACGGCAGAGAGCAACCTATAAATTCTGATGCCAAAGACTTCTTTAAGTTGTTAGACGAGGGTGGCGAGCCATTGTGGCATGGTTGTACCAAACACACTACATTGTCTGTAGTGTCGACATTACTTAACATCAAGGCTTATCACAACATGAGCCATGAGTGTTTTTAGTCACTACATTGTGTTAGTTCCCAGTAGGCACAATATAAATCTAGAAGGGGGGGTTGAATAGATCCTTAGAATTTTAAAATACTTTTTCTCTATTAAGTTGTATTGCTCATTAGGTAGCTCATGACAAACTTAAGAATCTTTTCAAGCATAGCAGAATAAGTAAAAAATCCCCTTCATTGATATATTCATAATCAAACATACATTGTTCGTAGAGTTACTTTAGTAGTAAGCAGTTAAAACATACATAGCAGTTATAGCAGTTAATGTACATAATGTAAATGACATAAAGTAAAAGACACAAAGGATTTTAAGTGGTTCAGAGACTCAAGCTCCTAATCCACTCTTCTACTTTCAACTAAAGGTGATTTTCACTTAGTAAGGGCGAAGACCGAATCACTAAGATTCCTTCAAGGCCGCCTGACTTTGGGACTTTAGTTCACTAAGAACTCTTCAAGGCCAAAGATTTTGAACTTCTCTAGTTCCCTAGGAACTCTTCAAGCCCAGAGCTTGAACTTCGATTAGTCCCTCCCTGACAAGGACCCCTTAGGCCCTGGCTTCTTGTTGTTGTAGTTGTTGTTGTTGTTGGTGCTGAGCTGCTAAGATGTCATTAAGCTCTAAACATCTTTTGTACTTAGCAGCTTGGTGTGGTCCTTTTTGCATTCTGCTTTAGGTCTGGACCACATCTTCTTTGGTGTAGCTGATCTTCACTCTTTTCTCGCTTCATCTTCATCTCAAGTATCGCTATGCACCATCACCATCTGGGTTTGCTAAGTTTCTGTACTCTTAGTAGACTTCGTCTGGCATTTAGCAATCCCTGAGCCCTTCTTGAATACTTTGCAGACATGGTTCTGCAATTGTTCCGTTTTAGCTTTTGGTTCATGGTAATTCGTAGAGTGGCTCTCTTGATCTTGTTTGTACTTAGCCACTTTTTTGAATGTTATCTTCTTGGCCTTCTCAGCTCTCAGCTTGGCTGCCATCTTTAGTGGCATTCTCATCTTTGTTGAGTGAAGCTTTGATCTGGTTGAGTTCTTCTTCTAAGCTGCTTCACTTCCACCTTGGTAGTCTCAGTGTCACTGAGACTTGTACTGTTGATCTTTGGTGGAACTCGTAGAGTCAACTATAGCATTCACCAACTGAACGATTTTGCAACTTCACAATCATCAGCAACTCTTGATCTTTGAAGATCTGTTGATTTATACTGCTTCCCAATCTTCCCATTGGAAAGTAGCCGTTGAAAGTTATTCAAATTGCTTCGTAGATCTCGAGTTATTTGGTTTAGACTGCAGATGTAACATGACATCTTTTTCTGACTTCCTGACACTGCAGTTTGCTGTTTCATCAACCCTTTCAGATATGTCACTTTGATATCTTGGGCAAGTCGACGACTTTATTTCACCCTTCTGATTCCTCGATCAGAGGTTGTCCTTGCATCGATGCTCTCAATAAGCTCTTGTCCGAATATTATCCTTCAGATTGAACCGTTGCCAATGCTTCAGTCTTCAGCTATTCGAACTCTACGATTCTGATGCATATCTTCATGGACCTGGTCGTAGTGTCTTGTTGACTTGTAGAAACAACACTACGATCTTGAGGAGTATTCACTTGTTCTTTAGGGTAGAACACCCCTTCCTCTTTTTGTACAGTGCTTCATCACTTCTGTTTGCCTCAACTGTTCTCAGATACTGATGGCTAGATTCCTTGCTCTGGCCTCTTCTGAATAACAAGACACTTCAAATTTGTGGCGTGTCCAGCTCGCTTTCTCCTTGTGATCTCCCATTCACTTATCATCAATGGACTGACCCAATGCTTAATCACTTGAGCCTTGTTCTTCAGAGGCTGACCAGTATCTTTGTGCACACTCCATCAGTTCCTTCTTCATTTGGCAACAACTACGATCCAGGTTGCTTCCAAGGTCGATGTCTTCTATTTCCTCGACAAAGAATCGCACTAGTCGACTTTTCTTAGTCGGCCATCGAAGTCTTCTTATGATCAACTTGTGGAAGACTTCATCTCGAATGGCTTCACAACTCAGTCTGGATGTTGATTGACTTGATGCTTAGATCTTGCATGTCGTTCATTGAGTGCTCTTTGGTTTCCTCTGTGGGATGTATCTTTGCAAAGGACAACCAGAGGCTCCATTCCTTTGCAGATATTCAGGAGTGTTTCATTTGTTGAGAATCGATTTGCTCTACGATTCTCGCTTTTGGCGCTAGGTAAGCACATCTATTAAGGTCTTAGCTCAAGATTCTATGATTCAGCCTTCTACCGTGCATTAACTCACGACTTTGAGATCGATCTTGATACTACGATTTCTGTCGTTGTGCTTGTTGTCTTTATCTGATCTTGCTCGACTACGATCTCTGCCTTTGATACGATCAGTAGACTCTACGATTCTGAATGCAGTCTACGATTCTTGAATTGGCTTTGACATTAGTAGACTCTACGACTCCGGGTGTAATCTACGATTCTTGACTGGCTTTGGCATATGCTCAGTTGGCTCGTAGGCAGTCTGTCTCTACGATTCTGAACATGACTTCCTCAGTAGACTACGGCCCCGGGGAAGTTCTTCTCGATACACTACGATCCTTCCTCATCTCTCCCGAAGTTCATTTAATTTCGAGATCTACTATCTCGCAGATCACGATTCCGCCTCAATAGCTCTCGAAGTTTTCCTCGACTCTCAAGGACTATGATTTCGTGCAAAAGGCTCTCACGATCGAGACAAGCCTATCTATTACATCATAAGATCAACCTAACATGCTTGATCTTACTGTATTTAAAGTCCTTGTACATCATTTCTTTTTAAGGACTTTACAAAGCTGTTTTGCTTAAGTAGGATCAACCTAACACATTTGATCAATTTATTCTAAGTCCTTGTACATATGTTTCTATTATTTATCAAAGGACTTTACAACTTTTCTTAATGCAAGCATACTTGCATATTTATTCATATATATACATATCATAATCAAATCATATGTAAATAGGAATATCATTCACATGCATATTCCTAACACATTGTATAGATTATATGATGACGAGTTAAAAGTGAAGCATCCCAACATAATTGATAAAGATATTTAAATCAATCGTGATAAAAAATTTGCACTTTGGCTAAAGGACAAAGTAAGTTCAATTTCTTAAGAACGACATATATATATATATATATATATATATATATATATATACTCCATATTAACTATGACTTCATTTAATAAGATGGAGTTTTTGTAGGCTTTGACTGAGGGATCAACGATTCTGGCTAATGTACAAGTCCTAGCTATGGGACCAGACAGGGACCAAGTCAGCCGCAATGGTTATAAAATAAATGGTTGTGAATTTCATACAAAGGCATATGGGCGCGGTAAAAGAACAACGAACTCTAGAGTATGTGTCCAAGGAGATTGTTACAATGAGCTTAGTCGTGCCTTTTATGGGGAGATGGAGGAAATCGTATAGTTGTCATACAAGGGCATATACGGGGGTCATATTAACTTGTTCAAGTGTCGTTGGTTTGATTCAGAAAAAGGGATACGTGTTGACAGACATGGAATCGTTGGTATTGACCTCCATAGGTCTGCGTACTCCAACGAACCATTTATTTTATCAACTCAAACAGTACAAGTATACTACACTCCTAGTCCTGTTAGGAAAAGGGATAGACCGCTTACAGATTGGCAAGTTGTAATTCATACTCCTGCGCGCAGTCTTGTATAAGTAGTTGATGGGGAGATTTACCAAGAGTAAATGCTTCATAGTTAAACTATAATAAATATGGAGGACGATAATGAAGTAATCCAGTTAGATGGTGGAGATGAACCACATGAATTATATCATGAGTCAATACTTGTGCCAGGTGACATTGATACTGAAGAGGAAGAGTTATTGACTGAATCTGACACTGAATCTGAAGTAGATGATGGTTATGAATCAACAATACGTATACAAGATGATTCTGAATCAGACATTGACACTTGAACAAATGAAATGTATGTACTTAACTATTTAAATGCAATTTTCTGTCATTATTATCATTTTATATTCATATATATACATGTAATCAAACATAACTTATACCAACATCTTTATATCACATTCATGTTTATGTACTTAACTATTTAAATGCAATTTTCTATCATTATTGTCATTTTATATTAATATATACATGTAATCAAATATAACTCATACTAACATCTTGAAATTTGTAATATATAGATGGCTTCTAAAGCAGCGTAGAAAAAGCGCGACTTGGGTAGGGGGCCTAATCATGTGCCAAAGGCCCCTACTAATCCGGATGATCGGATTCTTATTCAGATTCGTCCTCATCTGAATAGCACGTACGTCCCACATCATTTATATATAAGCATTTTAGATTCCATTTATACAAGATATATAACTAATGTAAATTGTTTTAATATATCTACTTATCTTTGATGTAAATTTTTGTCTCCTCTGTCATTCCCTACATTAGGATTAGTCCACCATATGTTCTGCCAAAATTGGTGCTCATAGCCTTCAACTCCTTTGAACTGCCTGTCTCGAGTGGACATCTTAAGCTTTTTATTTCCTTTTCGCCTTTTCTGGTAATGGGGGATTCTATCTTCAGCTATCCATTTTCAATGAGATCCTGGATTTTATGTCACAAAAACCAACATTCCTCAGTCGCATATCCAGGTGAGTTAGAATGGTAGAGACATATCTTGGTGGAATCATAACTCTTTATCTTAGAATTTATAGGAGGCAGCAACTCAGTAATCCTTCCTTCGCTTATTAGAAAGTGTAATATTTCTTCATTTAATTTGCTCAGCGGGGTGAATTTTTGGGCTCTTTTGGAGGTTGTTTGATCTTTCTTCTTTGAGAATTCTCATTCCCCCGAGCGATTTTTCCATTGACGAGATCTTCTAGCAATTTTATCATCCCCCTTTTCTTGTACTTTCAGCCTGCTTTGATCTTCTTCATTTAGCTAGTTCATCATGGAGAGATATGGGTTTTCATTATGGTTAACCTCCTTTTTCTCTTGGCTTTCTGATAGTTGAGTGAAAAACTGCCTCGTATCCTGATGTTGGCGCACTATCAACTTAGCTAGCAGATTACTTGATTCTGAATTGTTTCTAAATTTTGCATTACTATCATACCCTCCTCTGAGTTTTCCCACTCTAGGACATTTGTTTTGTGCCTTTGGGGGTATTCCTCCATCCTTCGTATGTACTTACGATTTGGATACATTTCAGCACTTCCTGACCCGATCATGTTTACTTCCTCTGTATCATACTACAAGATTAGGAGGTTAAATTAATTAATAGAGTTTAATTAATTATCCCTAATAATATTAGGGAGTTTAATTAATTAAAGAAATTTAATTAATTAAATAATACCCTATTTTCTAATTAGATTAGAAGGGTTAACTGATATCTTTATAAGAGGAGTTTTATATCAGATATCGATATATGTGATTCTAGTTGTTGGAGAGTACACATTTTTCTATAGAAATAGAAAACTAGAGTTTAGCCAACCACCCATCTTCTTGAATCTTTCTTCTTCCTTGTTGGATCACCTTTAGAGACCAAACACTTGGGTGGCTAACGTTGATTAAAGGAAGGAACCAAACCCGGTGGATTCAAGTTGAACGCGAAAAGATTTGGAGGTGAACTTGTACCTGAGGAAGCTCGTATCTTCAAAGGTATGATTTTTGTTCTTCATATTTTTGTTTAATTAATAATTGTGCATAAAGGATGATCCGGGTATATGGTTTATAAAATTTTAAAACTCTGATTTTCCATGCTTCCACTTATTTTGTGCAATTTAATTGTGTTCATGAATCTTACAAACCTAACAGTGGGGCCCACTCAATTAGAAAAATCCTCAACCAAATATTTTTCACTTTTTAATTCTCAAAAATACCATTCATACCCAATTTGCACTCTTCCTCCTCATTTTATTCATATACTGTGAATTTATTGTAAAAATATCACCATTATAATATTATTATATTATCACATTATACATTTATAATGTAATCTAATAATATATTTGAATTAATTATTTTATCAGAAAAGATAAAATATTAATTTTCAACAATTGTCACTTTTCTAAAATTTCCGCCATTTATATCCACATTAAATAAATATTTCCTTATCATATAAATCAACAATTAATTGTTCACAAATAGAACTACAATATTGACAACCAGATCGTTCCCAGGAAAGAAGGCGTCTTCCGGTAAGAATTTCTCCTTACTGGCGCGTAATTAAATAACTCCTCCTAGACAGAACTTCCTTAGACATTGCTAATAATGTTATCTAATAATATTACTCAAATAATATAAATTATTGATCTGATTATTTGAAATATTGTGCATTGACAATTATTGAATCAATAATATAAAATATCAACGTAGCAATTATTGAATCAATAAAATAAAATATTGAACAGTAATTACTGTAACAATTATTGATTAGTGACTTCTTACGTAAGAATCAATCATTAGAATTATTGTGCAATACCGTGTGCTACTGTGCAACACCGCGTATTACTGAATTTTAACCACTAGGTATTTCAACAGTTTAACGGTAACAGTTTTACCGTTATTTTTATAAAAACTCATTCGTGTTGTTTTCTTCATTCGACAGTTTTTTGTTATGGGGCCCACAAATGGATGCTATTTGTCGCATTTAATATTCCCCAACAACAAGAATATTTCATGACCAAATGAATATTCTAAACAACAATGAATATTTTATGACCACTTACTTAATTAAAATATTTACGCATTTTACTCATAACTAACAACATTAATCAAGTCAACCCCTTACTATTTCAAAATAATAAATAGAGGAAATTCCATTTTATTCATAAAAGTTGGGGTCTTATAACCTCCCCTCCTTATGAAATTTCGTCCTCGTAATTAACGTGCATAGCTGGTTTTTCAAAGAGGTGAGGATAACTCGCATTCAATTCTGATTCCAACTCTGAGGTAATTTCCTCAATAGCATGGTTCCTCCACAAAACTTTGACTTGTGGTATAACCTTTGTGCGTAGGACATGTTCCTTCTTATCCAAGATCTTGACTGGTACCTCCTCGTATGTTAAATCTTTGGCTATCTCGTCTGGTTCTGATTCAATAATGTGATTCGGGTCCTTCACATATTTGCCTAGCACGGATATGTGAAAAACGTTATGAACACAAGACATACTTAGCGGTAAAACGAGTCTATATGCCACAGTTCCTACTCGGTCAAGAATCTCAAATGGACCAATAAATCGAAGGTTGAGATTTCCTCTCTTCATCAACTCTTACTTCTAGAATAACACATTCTTGTACTTTCTTCTTTATATTCATCAGCTCCGGGTCTATAGCTTGAGTAGCCTTAACTTTATCGATTAAAGTCGGTTCTACGCGTATATTTGACATCATCATGTGGGTCCCTAAAATCTTTAAATTTATCTCCATCATTTGTAAGTCATAGGAAATAGGTCTTTGTGTTCAAAAATATCACACTCGTACCCGCATACAATCTTTTACTCAACGCGTCAGCTACCACATTTATTTTTCCAAGATGGTATTGAATAGTATGGTCAGAATAGGT
This sequence comes from Panax ginseng, assembly GCA_020205605.1. Lineage (NCBI taxonomy): Eukaryota > Viridiplantae > Streptophyta > Magnoliopsida > Apiales > Araliaceae > Panax > Panax ginseng. The sequence goes on from JAINUU010000074.1 coordinate 55,975, forward strand.
GCTAAAATGAGTTTTCTCTTGAGTTCTTAGAAGCTCTTCTCACATTCCTCACTCCATCCGAATTTTGTATTTTTACGAGTCAACTGAGTTAATAGAGTGGCGATTCGAGAAAATCCTACCACAAATCTCCGATAATAACCAGCTAAACCTAAAAGGCTACGTATTTGACATCGACTTAAGTTGCTCTCAATTGTGACTCATATCCCAATCTTTGTTAGACGTCACAATGGCACCTATCGCTTTTCACCGCATCGAATATGGCGTCCCCACAGAGAGTCCGCTTCAGACATTCCACAAGAAGTCACCAGACAGAGGCTCTCGGTACCAACTCTCGTAGTTAGGTTTTTAACTCCTAAAGTTCAATAGAGCCATTTGATATGGGGTTTTGTACAAACTTCAAGGTCAATACAAAACTCGATATCACGCCCGGGGTAGGTAGGGAAGTTCTTTAGGAAATACATCAGAAATTCATTAACAACAAAAATATTATTCAAATCGAATTATTTTTGTTCAAGTCCATGACATGGGCAAAGAAAGCTTGACATCCATTTTCAATAAATGAATGGCTTTATGGCTTAATATGACAAGAATTGACTTTAGTGGTTTGGTTGCTTGAATTCGCATAATAGGTTGGTTAGGAATATGAAAACTAACAACCTTACGAAAATAATCAATTTTTGCATGATGAGTAGTTAACCAATCAATCCCTAAAATCACATCAAATGCAAGTATTTTTAAGGAAATAAGATCGACAAGTAATGTGAGGGTACCGATTTGAACCAAACAAGACTTATAAACAGTGGATGTAATGAAGGTTTCTCCTAACGGAGTTTCAACAGATAAGTCAAAGTCTAATTTCTCCGGAGTCAAATTTAAACGCGCAAGTAGGAGAAATAAAAAAATGGGTAAACCGGTATCAAATAAGGTATAAACTTCGCAAGAGTTTATGATTAGCTTACCCATAATAACAGGTTGGTTAGGAATAAGAAAACTAACGACCTTACGAAAATAATCAATTTTAGCATGATGAGTGGTTAGCCAATCAATCCATAAAATCACATCAAATGCAAGTATTTTCAAAGAGATGAGATCAACAGGTAATGTGATGGTGCCAACTTGAATCAAGCAAGATTTATAAACAGTGGATGTAATGAAAGTTTCTCCTAACAGAGTTTCAACAGATAAGTCAAAGTTTAATTTCTCAGGGGTCAAGTTCAAACGTTAAGCACAAGCAGGAGAAATAAAAGAATGGGTAGAACCGGTATCTAATAAGGTATAGACTTCACAAGAGTTTATATTTAGCTTACTCGTGATAACTTTGTTCGGGTTCCTCGCTTTTTGGGACGTTACGACAAATGCTTTCCCCTTGAACCACTGACTTTGTTTTGTCCGTAGGTGTCTTTGGTGCCACCATCCCAGCTGGACTTATCTTCACTACCGGACAAAATCGGGCTATATGACCGTCTTTTCCACAACTGAAACACACCTTGGAAGGTTATGAACAGTTTGGACTTATGTTTCCCCTCCGCATCTCAGAAAGCATCTAATCAAGGCCTTTTCCTCCCCTAGAATTTGTTGTCGGTGCTGGTGTTGGTGCTGCTGCCGATGTCTTCCCGTCATTGTTGAATCTTCTCTTTTTGAATTTTCCACTTGACTCACCTTTCCTATTATCTTAGCCATGATTACCACCGAAGTGGTTACTATTTCTGGCACGTTGGTTATCACTGCTTCGATGATTGTCATCACTAGTATGACTATTATCATGTTGTCGGTTGCTGTCTTTTAGTTGGCTATAATCTCGCTCCAATAATTGAGCTCTATTCACTACATCTAAATACAAGTAAAGTTTATGAGAGATAAGATGTTAGCAAATTTCAGGTTTCAAACCTCTAACTTCTTCTTCGCCTAACATCACATTATCATGGTTGTTGATTGTCGGTGTCTCAACAGTCTCATTCACTCCATTGTAAACATTTTCAGCTGTCATTCTCAAATACTGTCATAAAACAAGGGTTAATTAAACAAAATAACATATCACATATTAACCATATGCTCCAACTGACCCATTAAATACAAAATAAGCTTAGGTAGAACACACTAGCGAAGGATTTACTCGTCTCTCCCATCCTAATTCTAGTCCCAGATCTCCACCAGGAATCATATCCCTAAGCTCTGATACAAACTATGACACCCCCAAAATAGGTCCACACAACCCATTCCGAGTCGTCAAATACATGGTACAGAAACTAAATATAGACTTCATTAATACAATTATCGTGCAAGATACGACAACACATGTGGTGTGAGTTTTAGTATAAATATTGTCTTGTAGACAATATCCAAACTCAAATAAAGTCCTCATTACAATTATTGATATATTATTTTACAAAATAGTGAGGATCTGCTATAATAACCGCTTGAACCATCACTCCACAAACCCGACTAGTACCAACTATATTCTCGCCTCTTAAGAAGAAAAATGGAACAAAAAGGAAAAAGATGAGCTCAACTAGCCCAGTAAAGAATATTATGACCAAGATAATGAAAAACAAATTATCGTTAGCCTTCAATAAATCAGATAACATATAATGGACAACAAGTTTTAGATCAATATGTGCAACAGAAATAACAATTCATTAGAAGAGTTAAGTAGAGGATGAAGTCTACTATCTTCTATGATTTAAAAGTTCATCATCAATATTTTATCCCTGTGACATCAATCAATAATTATCTCAAAGCAAATATTCATCTTTGCACTATGGGCCAAAGATATTCATTTGTATTACTAGTTGGTCATGTTCATCTCAACACCTGTCCATCTTTGCACTACGGGCCAAAGATATTCATCTGGTAATCATTCATCTTTGCACTACAGGTCAAAGATATTCATCAGGTAATCATTCATCATTGCACTACAGGCCAAAGATGTTCATCAAGTAATCATTCATCTTTACACTACAGGCCAAAGATATTAAGTTATATCACCATTTATGACTAAGGATGATAAAAAAAATATTTTAAAGAAAACGAATCCGTGAGATAAAAGAACAAAGATTTGAGATTCGTACTTTAGTTTGTCCAAGTTCAAAAATACTCCATAATAATCAATTGTGGAGCAAAATTAAGAAATGAAGAACAAAACATAGATACAATCAAAGATAGTAACCATAATAAAAAACTTGGACAAAGAAAAGAAAATTTAATTTTTCTATAAATAGTGTCGTATTAAGTAAATAGTACCAAGATCACGTGAATAGTAACTCCCCGACAAAAAAGATAAAAAATTCATATCAATATTTCAGTATAATGATATTAAAAGAAATAGCAACATTTATAAAAAATTAACATCTTTTACCTCAAAAGACAAGTACTTCTGACTGAAATATCGGATATAATGTTGAAGAAAACTTGCACTGCTTATCAACTCTCAAAGTATCTAAATACTCACAAAAATACGCTCAATATTCTAGAGAGAGAAAACTTCTGATTCTGGTGTAATTTTTAATTCTAACTTAAGCATCTTATTTATAGGAAAATGCTTAGAACGCCAAAGTAGAAAATTTAATAAAATATTAATATTTTATTTTATTTTCTTACGCACACTACATCACAATCTCAGCACTCCACAAGTGGGCCCCACCAAATTCAGCAAAATCAAGAGGTAAAAAGGACAATGGGTCCCACCCCTTATATTTTAATTTAAACAATATTCAGAAACTTCAATAATTCATAATAAATAGCCATTTTATCGTAAAAATACGAACCTTATGTCCATTCCATATGAAATTTAATTTTCTACAACTTTGTAAAAGAAAGTTTTTCCAAATTTCGAGCGAAAATGACTCGAATTTACATACTGGATGAAATCTCACAAGATTCCATCCTTGAAAATTTACTTATAGATCAAATCCACCGCACACCCACTTTGGCCAATAAAATCAGCATATTTCACACACAAGTAAGGCCCACTCAATTAGAAAAATCCTCCACCAAATATTTTACACGTTTTAATCCTCAAAAATACCATTCATACCCAATTTGCACTCTTCCTCCTTATTTTATTCATATCTTTCGTGAAGTTAGTGTAAAAATATCACCATTATTATATTATTATATTATCACATTATACATTTATAATGTAATATAATAATATATTTGAATGAATTATTTTATCAGAAAAGATAAAATATCAATTTTCAACAATTGTCACTTTTCTAAAAATTCCTCCATTTATATCCACATTAAATAAATATTTCCGTATCATATTAATCAACAATTACTTATTCACAAATAATATTACAGAAATACAATATTGACAACTGTGTCGTTACTCAGAAAGAGGGGCCTTTAGGAAGGATTTCTCCTTCATCAAGCGTAATTAAATAACCCTCCTGTATGTAACTTCCTTAGACATTACCAATAATGTTATCTAATAATATTATTCAAATAATATAAATTATTGATCTGGTTATTTGAAATATTGTGCATTGACAATTATTGAATCAATAATATAAAATATCAACGTAGCAATTATTGAATCAATAAAATAAAATATTGAACAGTAAGTACTGTAACAATTATTGAGTAGTGACTTTTTACGTAAGAATCAAAAATTAGAATTATTGTGCAATACTATGTTCTACTGTGCAACACTGCATATTACTATATTTTAACCACCGGGTATTTCAACAGTTTAACGGTAACAGTTTTACCATTATTTTTATAAAAACTCATTCGTGTCATTTTCTTCATCCGACAATTTTCCGTTATGGGTTCACAAATGGCTGCGCCGTCGTATGAATATTGTAACGCTCGAGAAAATCGAATTTATATGAGAATTAAATTTTTATTTAATTATGTGAATTAAATGAATTTAATTGATTATTTATGTGAGTAAGCTATGTGAAGGTCGTTCTATGACCTAGAATGTGCGGATGTGGTTAGTATTCGCTATGTGCTAGAATTAATTGTTTTGAATTTCCAAGATGAAAATAAAAGTTTTTCGAGAAATTTTTATAAAAACACTATTCATCCGTTTCTGCTCGGGAATTAAGTTTGGAATTCCGAGAAACACGTAATGATAGAATATGAAGACAAGATGGAATATTTAAAAATATTTCATTTATGGCAAACAAAGTTTTCGCCTGCAGACTTAAAACCTAAGGGTTAGGAAAAATAATTTTCGAGAAGGAAATGAGATACGTATAATGAATCACGATGATTATGCGTACGATATAAGAATATGATACTAATTAGTATATACTAGTATAGTATGAGAATTTAATATGATGTATAATACATATATTGTGCGAGTACTATAATGAAGAGAATACGTGAATTATAATGTAGTAATAATGATTGGTGTTATTGGATTTAGAGTTTAAGGACTTAATATGATCCAATTGGATTTGGATTATATCAAGCCCAAGAAATTGAGTAATCAAGCCCAATGAGTTATATATTTAAGCTCAAGTCAAGGCCCAATGTTAGGTTTAATTAAGCCCGATCCAAGAAACCGAACTGCTAATAGAATCGATAGGTCACCGGATGGGTAAAACCCATGGGGATGACCCACAAGACCATGTGGGCAGGCCACTTGGTGGTCAAGTAAAGTATCCTACTTGATGACCAAGTAAATTACTTGGTGAGGAAGAAGTTTGTAAGGAGGTTACTTATTAACCATAATGCCCTCCATTTGGTTGCCTATAAAAGAAAGGCTTATGTTGGCCATTTGATGGTTTTTTAAAGATTGTCCAACTTATATTGAAAGAGAGAAAAAGCTAGAAATAAGCAATCATCCTACTTTGAAGCTTTTCATTATAAGTCTAGCAAGAACGTAAAGAACGAAAAGGTAATATTCTATTAATATTAGTTTTCCCATCTTTTTGATTTCTTTGTTATAAAGGATCATAGATTGGTGGAGCATGACTCTTATGGAGGAATAAGGATGGCTTGTAAGGAGTAAAACCTTTATAAGTCATGTATAAATAGAAATCGTAAGGGTTTACGTAAGTATAAACCGTAGGAAATATTGAATGATGAACATGGTTGTTGATGGACAAATTGAAAACCATCGCTATTAGGACATGTGCATCTTGCTTGGTTAGGATGTAGATAAGGAATCAATGGATTTGTTCCATTTGATTTGGCAAATAAAACACGAGTAACGAAGTTATGGCAAATTTTACAGAATTAGACGTTAAACGTCGAAAAACGTAGAAATTCCGGATTAGTAGTCAAAAGTTGTCGTGAGACTTGGAAACGTTGGTTTTCAATGTCAACACATGAGATATGGTATTTAAGAGTTGCGGACTCAAGAATCGTCGAATTCCGACTTAGAACGAAGAAAATGAGTAATAAATGCTCAATAACGTTAAACGAACGCTCGATAATGAACTTAGAAGTGAATTTCGAGTTAACGGATTCGGAAATGTAAAATTCTTATATGAACGCGTAGAGTATGTAATTTATGAGTTGTAGGCTTTTGAACGGACCAATTCGGACTTATACTTAAGAAGTTATGAAGTCGGGAAGTTCACTAAAATTTTGTCTATAATTTTTTTTCGAAGTCGAGAATTAAGCGCCGCAAAGACCGCATAAAGCTATTCATGTCATGGCCATAGCCATATAGCCATGCACAAAGGTAAGGAGCTACTAAAGAGTGGCACCGCAAAGCCGCCACTCACATATATAAGTTTCAAATAGCAATAACGTAATCTAAAGTTTAGAAAATCAGAAATGCAGTCAGCCTGTTGTTGCTTTTAGAGGCCATACATGGCATTACAGGCCAAGATAGGGAGTTGATAGACAAGTTAGGTTTGAACTCCAATGTTTCAAGACCTGTATACGTTAAGTTTATATACTTAATAAGCATACTAAAGCATTCCTATGTTACATATACTAGTGTATATTGTGATGAACTTAGGAATTGAATGCGAGTTATTGGTATGGAAACCAAGAACACTAAGTGTTAATAATTAAACCGTGAATCGGTATTCAACATTGGTACTTCACCAATGATGATCGAAGTCCTGTTAATAACGTAAGTAACGCTAATGTCGTGACGAAGTGTAGTAAGTTGAATTGACAGTATTAATGAAATAAAGTCAATTAAAACATAGAAGAGAAAGAAGTTGGTAGAAACAATATGATTGATTGTTGGTAGCTAATTATAGTGTTCTATGTGAATATATCATGTAGATACTGTAAAGACTGAGAACTGTTAAATAAGTTATTTCGAAGACGCTTGAAGGCAAGTTTTCTTAACGCTTGTCTAACCTTTGTGTTAGTCGAGTTTTCTGTGATTCATTGTAATGAGTTGCATGAATGATTTTAAAGAAAGGGTCAATGCCAGTTTTAACTCGGCTAGACTATTCGTAAAAGATTGATTGATTTGTATACATATCTTTCTATATATAAATGATAACACTATCCTATGCCAAGTATTTGGTACGGATTCAAAGGTAAGTTTGTCTATGAATAAACAAAAGTATTTTTTTTCATCAATTATTCGATGGGCACGCATGTTTGCCAAAACTTAAACGTCAATACATTTAACGGATGAATGTTGATCAACATAGAGTACTATAGGCTGATCACCTAGAAGTGCTCGTAAGAAATGTCGGATGTACAGCCTTAGTGTTGTGATGTCCTTTTCAAGTATGAAAACAGAAAGAGACTGTTCATGGTCTTTCGACCGGTTCAGAATTCCTAAACTATTATATACTTTGGGAATTGATGTTATGAATTTTTAAGAATTAATGTTTCGTAATACTTCATGACTATTTGTTCAGTTATGGAAGATTGTCATATAATTCACGAATGTGGTATTGATATTATTCTTTGTTAGACTTGTTGAGCTTATTATGCTCACTTCTTGCGTGAATTATATGATTGCAGTTAAAGCCGAGGGTACTAAGAATTCTAAGAGAGATAAAGGCAAGGCTAAGATGGATAGTTAAACATCTTGTAATAGAGCAGTATAATTGTATGTATTATACTTATGAACAGCGAATGATGTAATTGGTTTATGAACCTGGGAAAGGATTTCACTATGATTGTAATAAAAAGATAGTTAATACATTTATTATGTTGTGATTTCAATGGAATGATTGTATAGTTATGAGTACCATGTAGCACCATATGTCGGGTTGGAAGATACCCGGATTTGGGGGCGTCACAGGTTGGTATCAAAGCATTAGGTTATAAAACTTAAGGGAGGAAGAACCTTAGGCTAATAACCTTGTAAGGAAGGTAAAGTCCGAAGAAAGTAAATTCGAGTCGAATGAGTTAATAAGGTATTGAGAGAACTCAGTACCGAAAGATTTAAAAGATGGAAATTAATTCTAAATAAATTAAATGTGATTTGTGCTTATAATATTGTGTATTATGTACTAATCAACATGTTATGTGTTATTGTAAATGTCAAACGATAGCTTGATGTATAGAGACATTCACGTGGTGAGTGAAGAGTCTGTGAATCGAGTGGAGATAGTACCTATGCCGGTGGCGGAGGTACCATTAGTGGTCCTGGAAGATTCTGATCCTGAGGAGTACATTTTCGAGGAGGATTACTCCGAGGAAACAATGGGAATAGCATCATACCTGAATATGATGATAGATGTGGAGGAGGATATGGAGGTAACATCGATTAATACGGTGGTACCTATTCAGGAGTCAACACCTCTGGATGCAATAAGATCATTGTACCTGGTCGTGCTTGATAGGAATGTGTATCTGCGCACGGTGGTGCAGACACAGAACGAAGAGATTACCACCCTATATGAGGCAAAGGAATCTACAGAGGCAGATTTTGAGTCAGAGCACGATGAAAAAGTGTTGATGACGGATAAGGCTAGGGATTATAAGGAAGAGGTCGTAGAGCTTCGAAAGAAACTAGTTGAAAAAGACCAGAAGATTGCACTGATGTCTTACATCCACGATCGTGGTTCACGAGGATTTCAAGCTAAAAATTGCTTGTTATTCTATTGAGTCAGTAAGGCACTCGACATATGATTAGTCGAGATATTGTTTCGATATTAGCAAATCAGAAACATGAGAATGTCATAAGGCAGTGTTAGTAGATCATTAGATCTTTTTGGTATATGTGTAGTGACGTAAAACGCTCTTTTGTATAATTAAAGGGTAGTCTTTTTGTAAATCCCAATTTTTGTAGAAGTTAATCGCGGGATAGTAATGTAATAGCTTTTGGCTATGGAAGCAAAGTGTAAATAGTTTTGACTATGAAAGCATATTAATATAATGAAGTTTTTATTTAATGTGCTTGTTATGGTATGAGTTGTTATTTGGGAATGATAACTAAGTAAGTAAATAGATAATAATGAAACTTTATTTATTTAATCAGCATTATGCCGCCAAGAAGGAGACAACGTAACCAAGAGGATGAATCACATAATGAAAATCAAGGGGGTCCTAATAATCCTATGCAAGAGTTCTATAATCTATTAACAGCATCATTTAATCAAGTTGGGGGTGGAATTCCCGTAGCACCTAGGGTAGCTAGAACAACTACCTTTAAAGAATTCAAAAGTGTGGGTCCTCCAGAGTTCAAAGGAACGACGGACCCATTAGAGGCCCAGATATGGGTGAAAGAGATAAAAAAGGCGTTTGTTATTACAAAAGTGGGTGAGGCGCAAAAGACTTCTTTTGCGAATTTACATGATGAAAGGGAGGCCAACCATCGGTGGGAGGCTCACCAGGGGTGGGGCTAGAATGGAGGCAGTTACATAGGAACAGTTCAAGAAGGTATTCTTCGAGAACTACTTCCCTACTAGCATTAAAGGGCGAATGAAGATTAATTTCTTGGAACTTAAGCAAGGGGAAATGACGGTTCCCCAGTACGCAGCCAAATTCAATGAATTAGCAAGATTTGCTCCACATCAAGTGGACACAGAAGAGAGGAAGGCTCATAGGTTTGAGCAGGCCCTGAAACCCTGGCTCTACAGTAGAATTTTGGTGTTTCAGAGTGCTTCCTACGGGACCATTCTGGAAAAAGCGATAATAGCTGAAGGTGGTAGTGAGGCGTTGACTCAGTACCACAAGGAAAGAAAGAACAAGAATAAGGGATAGGGAGGAAATAAGGCAGAGGTTGCCAGCGGTAGTGGCAGTATGCCAAAGAGGAAAAGCTTTAACCCTGGGAATACTGGGGTCAAACAAGGAAATCCTAAACGTAGGATGGAGGCATGCAAGACATGCGGAAAGACTCATTTGGGAGTCTGTTTAAAGGGAAAATCAGTTTGTTACAACTATGGGCAGGAGGGACATTTATCACCCAACTGTCCTAACCCTAAGAAAAATCATGGTTGTTTCGTTTGTGGATCGTTGGACCACATGGCAAGAAATTGCCCGAAGAAAGGGTTAGAGGGTAATAAGGGTTCTGGTAGTGGTAAATTAGCCATTACTGGATCAACACCATCGGTGGGTAGACCCTCAGCCCGTACTTTTAATATGATTGTCCAAGATGCGGTTGCATCATCGGATGTAGTAATGTGTATCATTCCCGGCCAATGAAATAAATGTTTATGTGTTATTTGACTCAAGGTGCTACTTGTTCTTTTATAAAGATGTGGATTTGCTAAGAGATTAGGTTTAATCCTCAAAAGTTAGTAATACCTTTAGACATTAACGTAGCAAATGAAGAGATAATCCCAATTGAACATATTCATAAGGATTGTTGCGTAAATATTAGAGGTAATAAGTTATCGGTATATTTGATACTGAAAAAGGTTAAAAGAATTTGATGTAATTCTTGGTATGGATTGGTTGATTAACCATAAGGCTATAATAGATTGTCATAGGAAAAGTGTGAACCTTCGACTTTCTAAGAAAACCAAGGTAGTGTTCTTCGGTAGTAAATCACCGAGACGCTCTTGTTGTCTAATGATGACGCAAGCTAGGAAGATGTTGAGAAAAGGGTGTGTGGGTTATCTGTGCCATATTGTGGATACCCAAAGAGTGGGAGCATCCTTGGACCAGATACATATAGTTCAAGAGTTCACGGATGTATTTCTGGAGGAGTTACCGGGTATTCCACCGGATAGGGAGGTTGAATTTGTGATTGATCTGTTACCGGGTACGACACCAGTTTCAAGGGCACCATATCGAATGGCGCCAGTTGAGATGAAGGAGTTAATGGTTCAATTACAAGAACTATTAGACAGGAAGTACATTCAACCGAGTGTATCTCCTTGGGGAGCACTGGTATTGTTTATAAAGAAAAAGGATAGGTCGTTACGACTTTGTATCGACTATCGAGAGTTGAACAAGTTAACGATTAAGAATAAATACTCGTTGCCCAGGATCGATGATCTATTTGATCAATTAAAAGGGGCAAAGTATTTTTCTAAAATAGATTTACGTATGTGGTATCATCAGTTAAAAGTAAGAAAGGAGGATGTACCTAAAACAGCGTTCAGAACTTGTTATGGTCATTACAAGTTTCTGGTGATGTTGTTTGGGTTGACTAATGCGCCAGCCGCATTTATGGATATGATGAATAGAGTGTTCAAACAGTATTTGGACAAGTTCATCGTAGTGTTCATTGATGATATTCTAGTCTATTCTAAGACGCCAGAAGATCATGCTGAATATTTAAGGATAGTGTTGGAAACACTGTGGAAGGAAATGTTGTATGCGAAATTCACAAAGTATGAATTTTGGCTTGAACGAGTGCAGTTTCTAGGACATGTTATTGATAAAGATGGCATTTTCGTGGAACCAAAGAAAAGTAGAAGCAAAGATTAATGAGTGGGAGCAACCGAAAACACCAACTGAGGTTCGGAGTTTTCTAGGGTTAGAGGGATAGTATAGAAGGTTCATCTAGGACTTTTCTAAAATAGCAACTTCGTTAAAGAATTTGACTATGAAGTCGGTGAAGTATGTGTGGACTAAAAAATGCGAGATTAGTTTTCAGGAACTCAAGAAGAGGTTAAGTGAGGCACCTGTGTTGTCTTTGCCAGATGATACAGGGAATTTTTTAGTGTATAACGATGCTTCGCATAGAGGACTAGGTTACGTGCTCATGTAGTATGGCAAGGTCATTGCGTAAGCATCACGTCAATTAAAGGATTATGAGAAGGCCGATCCTACTCATGACCTAGAATTGGCAGTTGTAGTTTTTGCCTTAAAAATTTGGAGGCATTATTTATATGGTGAGAAGTGTGAGATATACACGGACCATAAAAGTCTGAAAGATATCTTCACACAGGAGGAGTTGAATATGAGGCAGAGAAGGAAGTTGGAACTAATAAAAGATTACAAATGTGATATCTTATATCATCCGGGGAAAGCAAATGTAGTAGCCGATGTGCTAAGTAGGAAGGATAAAGAGAAACTGTCAATGTTAATGACTCAGAATGAGTTAATAACAGTGATGGCAAGAATGGAATTAGAAGTTAAATTACCGGATGAAGCAGAAGAGATGTTATTTTCCATGGAGACTCAACCGACCATAGTGGAACGTGTTAAGGAAGTGTAATTGAGCAACGAGGAATGCGAACATATGAAGAAGAGGATAGAAAAGAAAAGACTAAGTATAACCTCGATAAGGAGGGATTACTTCATTTTTGAAGGAAGAATTTGGGTTCCAAATAATTCCGAATTAAAGGAGGAGATAATGAGTGAGGCCCATAGTTCGAGGTACTCGATACATCCCGGTAGTACGAAGATGTATCAAGACCTTCGTCAGAACTTTTGGTGGCCAAACATAAAAAGGGAGATATCATAATATGTTAGTAGATGCTTAACTTGTAAGAGGGTTAAGGCTGAACACCAATGACCTAGTAGGTTGTTACAATCATTAGAAATTTTAGAGTGGAAATGGGAGCACGTCACAATGGATTTTGTGGTAGGACTTCCTACTTCAAGGAAAGGATACGATGCTATTTGGGTGATAGTGGATCGATTGATGAAATCGTCTCATTTTCTACCAATAGGAGTTAGGTATAACCTAGAACAATTAGCTAAGCTTTATGTCAAGGAAATTATTTTAAGACATGGAGTATCTGTTTCGATGTGTCAGATCGTGATCCACGATTCACATCGAACTTTTGGAGGAGTTTGCAAGAGCAAATGGGAACGCAGTTGAGATTAAGTACGGCGTATCATCCTCAGACGGATGGACAAAGTGAATGGACAATTCAAATGCTTGAAGATATGTTAAGATCTTGCGTTATGGATTTCAAAGGGAGTTGGGATGACCATCTACCGTTAGTAGAATTTATGCATAATAATAGTTTTACGCTTAGTATAGGCATGCCGCCACCACGGCGCCAGTATGGAAGGAAGTGTAGGACTCCACTGTGTTGGGATGAAGTGGGTGAACGTTGAATGTTGGAACCTGAGATGGTACAACAGACAGCGGACATGGTAAAGCTAATACGTACTCGATTGGTAACGGCTCAAGATAGACAAAAGAAGTATGTTGATCCTCATAGAGAAAAGAGAGAATTTGATGTAGGGTCTTATATCTTTCTGAAAGTATCGCCTTGGAAAGGGAAGATACGTTTTGGGAAGAAAGGGAAGTTAAGTCCAAGGTTTATAGGACCTTTTGATATTTTAAGAAGGGTAGGAGAGGTAGCTTAAGTAAGTAGCCTTACCTCCGTAAATGGAACGATACACAATGTGTTTCACGGTCTGTCAAGGCCCCTATGTCGGACTATAAACACGTAATAGAGTATGAATCTATTCAGATAGAAAAAGATTTATCGTATGAAGAACTTCCAATTCAAATTGTTGATAAGAAGGAACAAGTTTTGAGAAATAAGATAATACCTTCGGTGAAGGTGATCTGGAGAAACCACAATGCTGAGGAAGCAACGAGGGAACTCGAAAGTAAAATGAAGGAAAATTTTCCTCATTTGTTTATGTAATTATAAGCTAGATTCTGGGGACAGAATCCTTATAAGGGGGGAGAATGTAACGCCCAAGAAAATCGGATTTATATGAGAATTAAATTTTTATTTGATTATGTGAATTAAATAAATTTAATTGATTATTTATGTGAGTAAGCTATGTGAAGGTCATTCTATGACCTAGAATGTGCGGATGTGGTTAGTATTCTGGCTATGTGCTAGAATTAATTATTTTGAATTTCCAAGACGGAAATAAAAGTTTTCTGAGAAATTTCCGTAAAAACATTATTCATCCATTTCTGCTCGGGAATTAAGTTTGGAATTCCGAGAAACGCATAATGATAGAATATGAGGACGAGATGGAATATTTAATAATATTTCATTTATGGCAAACGAATTTTTCGCCTGCGGACTTAAAACCTAAAGGTTAGGAAAAATGATTTTTGAGAAGGAAATGAGATACGTATAATGAATTACGATGATTATGTGTAACGCCCGAGAAAATCGGATTTATATGACAATTAAATTTCTATTTGATTATGTGAATTAAATGAATTTAATTGATTATTTTGTGAGTAAGCTATGTGAAGGTCGTTCTATGACCTAGAATGTGCTAACGTGGTTAGTATTATGGTTACGTGCTAGGAATATTTGTTTGGAATTTCAAAGACTAAAATAAATATTTTCCGAGAAATTTCCATAAAAACACTATTCATCCGTTTCTGTTCGGGGAATTATTTTGAAATTCCGAGAAACACGTAATGATGGAATATCGTGATAAGAAGGAATATCTGATAATATTTCATTTAGGACAAATGCAGTTTTCGCCTGCGGACTTAAAACCTAAGGGTTGAGTATATTGATTTTCGAGGAGGAAATAATATGCGTAGAAGGAATGATGTTAGAGTTAATGCGAGTGTTATACATTTATGGTACTATTTAGTATCTGTGTAATACGATGTCTAAATACGAAGTATGATACGATTATTGTACGTGTAGTATACGATGAGAATATTCGAATTATACGTTTAGAATATGATTCGTATTATAGTATTAAGATTAAGTCTTAATGACTAAGTCATTTGAGTTGGATTTTATTAGTCCAATTGTTAAATGACCAAGCCTAAGGAGATTAGTTGGTTAAGCCCAAGTCATGACCTAATGTTTATTTAGTTAAGCCCAATTCGTTAAAATCGAACCGTGGATCGTTCCGATGGATCACCGAATGGGTAAAACCTATGGGGCAACCCATGGGATGACCCATGGCTTGTGGTGGGCCGACCACCTTGGTGTGGACTCCAAGCCTAAGGCTACTTGGTGACCAAGAGTGAATAGTAAGGAGGTTAGTGTGTGTAATGTCCAAGTTACCCTCCATTCTAATTTCCTATAAATAAGAAGGCAAGGTTGGCCATTTGAGAGTTTTACAAATTCCAACCTAGATTATTTGAGAGAGAAAGAGAGGTATGCTTATAAATCCTACACTTTGGAAGCTTGATCTTATAGATTTTCAAGAGAGTTTCACAAGGATTCTTAAGGTATAATCCTTACCTTTTATCTCCATCTCTTTTTGATTTTTCTTTTATCTTGGAGAATCATCTTGTATGAGGGATTAAAGATGGCTTACCATAGATTCAATCTCTACAAGCCATGAGATTATAAGAATTATAAGGTTTAATATAGTATTGAACCATGAAATATTATTTGTTGAGATTGATCGTTTATAAACGATTGAACTCCATCAATACGTTAATATATGCATCTTGTTTGGTTAGGATGTAGATATGACATCCATGGAGTATTCCATGTGATTTGGCTTAGAGAACCCTAGTAACGAAGTTATGGCGAATTTTACGTAATTAGACGTTAAACATTGGAAACGTTGAATTCCGGATTAGTAGTCAAATGTTGCCATGAGACTTGAAAGCGTTGGTTTTCAATGTCAACACATGAGATAGGTTGATTAAGAGTTGATCGCTCATTAACGTTTATGAACGTTTAGAAAATGAACTCAATAGTGAATTTTGAGTTATTGGATTCGAAATTGTCGAATTATTATATGAGAACATAGGGTATGTCATTTATGACGTGTAGGCTTTTGAATGGACCAAATTGGGCTTATAACGAAGAAGTTACGGCCCCGGGAATTTCACAAAATTTTTTAAAATTCTGGGAAATCTATAACTGAGGTCTGACGCTGAGGCGCCATACATAGTATAAATCGCCGCACACCACAAGGTCGGCAAGACAAGAATGTTGCAGACATCGCTAAATGAAATACAGCAATACCATCGATAGTATAGAGTCTCGTATTGCAATCACGAGACCGGAGTTAGCCATCGCTAATCAAGGCGCGCAACGCCACATGATCTAAGATCAAGATAAATGGGCCAAGCAATGTCATGAAAGTGTAAGGCCTTGGATTCTAATTTAGGTTTTGAACTTCAATTGTTTGGGGACCTAAAGGGATAAGGTTTGTACACTTCATAAGTGTATTAAAGTTATTCCTATACTACCTATACTAAAGTATATGGTATGAAACTTAGGAATGTAATGCCCATAACACGATATATACAATGAACAAAGTTGGTACCTTATCAACGATGTTTGAGTCCCGTTAATAAACATCAGTTTGAGTAATAAACCAGATTGAAGGGTAATAAGTCATGTTGACTTTAGTAAATGATATTAAGATAACAAAGACACAGAAGAGAAAGAAGCTTGTAGGAACAATGTGAACATTTGTTTGATAGCTAATTACAATTGTGCTTTATGTGAATATATCATGTAGATTCGTAAAAAGGTCGCGGGTCACGATTAAATTATTTGAAGACACCGAAAGGCAAGTTTTCTTAACACTTGTCTAACTTCCATGTTAGCCAAGTTTTATGTGATTCGTTGAACTGAATTGCAAGACTTGTTTTAAAGAAAGGGTCGATGCCAGATTTTAATTCGGCTAGACTATTCGTAATATATAGATTGATTATGATTCATATCTTTCTATATAGAAATGTTAACGTTATCCTATGCCAAGTGATTGGTACGGATGTGAAGGTAAGGTTTGTCTATGAACAAACAAAAGTATTTTTTTTCATCGATTATTTGATGGGCACGCGAGTTTGCCAAAAATATTAAACGTAAATATGTTTAATGAATGAGTGTTGATCAACATAGAGTACAATAGGCTGATCACCTAGAAGTGCTCGTAAGTTATCGGATGAACTACTTTTAGTGTCGTGGACTCATTTTCAAGTATGAAAACCGAAGTTATCGCTCATGGTCTATCGAATCGGTTCGTAATTCCTAATCTATTCTATACTTTGGGAATTGATGTTATTATGAATCGTTAAAGTATTATTGATTCATAATACTTCATAACTATTGTTCAGTTATGTCGGAATTGTTATATAATTCACAAATGTGGTATTACTGTTATCCTTGATTAAACTTGCTGAGCTGTCATGCTCACTTCTTGCGTGAATTATATAACTGCAGTTAAGGATGAACGTACTGTGAATGCCAAACGAGATAAGGAAAAAGCTAAGATGGATGCTTAGTCGTTATGTAATAGTTTAGAAAGTTTGTATGTATTATACATTATGAACAATGAACTATGTAACCGTTTTATGAACCTGGGAAGGATTGTACTTTGGTTGTAATAAAAGATAGTAAATACATTCATTTTGTTGTATTTCAATGGAATGATTGTATGGATGTTAGTACAGTGGAGCACCATATGTTCGGGTTGGAAGATACCCGAATTTGGGGGCGCCACAGTTTGGTATCAAAGCCTTAGGTTATAAAACTTAAGGAGGAAAACCTTAGGCTAATAACCTCGTAAGGAAGGTATAGTCCGAGGAATAAAATTCAAGTCCATTGAATTAATAAGATATTGAGATAACTCAAAGATTTAAAGGATTAAAAGATGGAAATTAATCTTAAAGATATTAAATGTGATTTGTGCTTATACTATTGTGTATTATGTACTAATCAACGTGTTATGTGTTTGTAGATGTCAACTGATAGCTTGATGTTTAGAAATGTAGAAATGATAAGTGAGGATTCAGTGAATCAAGCTGAGATAGTACCAATGCCAGTGGCGGAGGTACCAATGCCAGTGGCAGAGGTACTAATAGTAGTACTAGATGACTCAGACATTGAGGAGTACATCTCTGAGGAGGAATACTCTGAGGAGACTATGGGTTTAGCATCATACCTTAACGAGATGCTAGACGTGGAGGAGGAAATGGAGGTGACATTTGCTTATCACTTGCAGCCTACTCAGGAGCCGACACCTCCGAATGCAATGAGAGCATTATATATGTATGTGTTGGATAGGAATGTGCATCTGCGCACAGTAGTAGAGACTCAGATTGAAGAGATAACCGCCCTTTATGAGGCGAAGGAATTTGCAGAGGCGCATTTTTGAGTCGATCACCACGAGAAAGTGCTTATGATCGATAAGGCTCGTGACTATAAGGATGAGGTCCTCGAGCTACGTAAGAAAACCTGGTTGAGAATGACCGTAAGATAGCTAGAATGTCATACATCCACGAATGCGCTTTATGAGGATTTCTGTCAAAATTGCTTGTTATTCTATTGAGTCAGGGCAGATTCGACATACCATAAGTCGAGATATAGTGTCGATTCTGGCAAATCAGAAATATGAGAATGTCGTTCGACAGTGTTAGTAGATCATTAGATCTTTTGTATATGGTGGTAGTGACGTAAAGCCCTCTTTTGTATAATTAAAGGGTAGTCTTTTTGTAAATCCCAATTTTTATAGAAGGCAATCGCGGGATAGTATGTAATAGCTTTTGGCTAAGGGAACATGATGTAAATAGTTTTGACTATGAAAGCATATTTATATAATGAAGTTTTTATTAAATGTGCTTGTTGTGGTATGAATGGTTGTTATTGATTGAGAATGATAACCGAGTAGTTAAATAGATAATAACGAAGCTTTATTTATTTAATCAGAATTATGCCGCCGAGAAGGAGACAACGTAATCAAGAGGCCGAGTCTCATAATGAGAATCAGGGGGGTCCTAATAACCCTATGCAAGAGTTCATTAATTTATTAACTAACGATTTAACCAAGTGGGGGTGGGATTCTCAGTAGCTCCTGGGGGCAATAAGAACAACTACCTTTAAGGACTTTAAAAGTGTGGGTCCTCCTGAAGTTCCGAGGAACGACGGACCAAGCTAGAAGCCCGTGACGTGGGTAAGAGAGATTAAGAAGGCAGGATAACAAAAGTAGGTGAGGAGCAGAAGACTTTTTTATGACTTACATGATGAAGGGGGGAAGCCAACCACTGGTGGGAGGCTCACCGTGGGGCTAGGACAGAGGTCATTACGTGGGAACAATTTAAGAAGGTCTTCTTCGAAAACTATTTCCCTACTCCCAAATCCGGATACTTGAAACCCGAACTCTGCTTCTCCACGATACCATTTCTTTGTCAATAATACTAAATAATAATAATATATAATTCAACTTAATTTACATACATCAAAGTTTACTTTCCTGTGCACGTGACCTTCAAATACATTCCTTACAATACCGATAATAGATTCCATTGTCTTACTAACTATAACCATTAACTCATACTAATTCTCATTCAAACAGCTTTTCTTTTCCCTTGTTCGCGCTTCGAGCCTTCGTGTCGATCGTAGTAATCGAAAACATTTAGTTTAAGCAAGGATGAGCATTTGAGTGCCCAAAGCAAGTAATAGCAATTATATATATAAGTTCGAAAGAATATAAGTATTCTCTTTACATAACACTTCTACAACTAATCAGAAAGTTGTGAAGTAATCAGATCGATAAAAAATTCACATAACAACTCTCTTTCAAATTCTTGAAATGAGGCTCCACCCATGAATAGGGTTTAAGAAACATACTATGAACATGGTTTTTCATTTTCAAAAGGTTTAGCAGTAAATTCATCCGCAAAACCGTTATAACTTACGCACGGAGGGTGATCAAATTTCATTGCATTACCCAGAGACGATCAATACTACATAACTTGAACGTAAATTCATCGCCACCCTTTGTCCAAGTTCAATACATAAAAATTTTCCCATTATCTGGATGTTCATACATGCCCGGTTCCAAACCCAAGGTTTTAATCTTGCTCAACAATAATATGTAATTCAACATATATATATACGTAATTGAAAAAGTGTATCAACATGTGAATAAATGCTATGATTATCCAAGTGGGGACACTTCAGATAACCATTTAGAAATCAATTAATGTAATATATATCCGAGCTAGCATGTTGATAATCAAAGCGCATATATAACTGATGTGAATAGAAAAGAATTCTCAAACTTCTTACTCATGTCCATCAGATAAAGAAAATGCAAAGGTAGGATACTCACCGACGGTCGATTACAAATCTCAACTTAGGTTTTATCTCTTTATCACAACCTATCAATAATCGATCATTCGCTCGATTAGAACAATATATCATAACACATAGTAATCGTCTATTACAACCAAAGACATAGTCTAATCACGCCATCACATAATCGCAAAGGATCATACTTTTAGTTCATATTCTATACTTGAAATATTTTATACATTTTTCAAATATCTCATCCATGCTCTTACAAAGAGCCTTTTTCGCTATTATAGAAGTTCTCACACATTTGTTGCTGCATCGGTCAAACTTTTTATTTGTAAATAATCAAGTCTAAGACTCTTATCCTATACCTCAACATCTCAGAATATCAAACATTTTATTTTTAATCATTTTCAAATTTCCGTAAATTGAAAAATTTAAAATAATTCAAATCAGAATTAAAGGGCTTATAGTGATATAACTGCTACTATGGGTGCTCTTCATCAAATCCTCGACTTCATAACCTGTTTCTCAAGTCAACTAGTTCGAACCGGATATCACTTTCAAACATCTAATCATAATTAAATGATTTAAACATTAAACAATTCCATTATCATTAATAATTAATTTATATTAAATTATTAATGAAACCATTGCTAAAATATAAAAGTTATTTATAATAACTCAAACTATTTTTAAAATATTTATATTACCCTTTAAATGATTTTTAAAACAATTAAAATCATTTTAAATAATCACCATTAATATATAAATATTAATGTACTATTCATCCAAATATTAAAAGTCATTAATTATAACTTAAAATATTTTTAAATCCTTAATATCCTCTTTAAATGATTTTAAATAAATAAAACCATTTTTAAACTATTTATTTAATATAAATATTAAATAAACTAAATATCATTAATATTATCTTAATATCATTAATATTAAATTATTAATGAAATTATCCTTTAAATATTAAAAGTTATATTTTATAACTTAAAATATTTTAAATACTTTAATTTCATTTAAAATGATTTTTATAATATTAAAATCATTTTAAACTAAATTATTTAATATAATCATTAAATAACTTTAATATCATTAATATATAATTAATTAATGAAATTCATCACAAAATATTAAAAGTCATGGAAAATAACTTAAAATATTTTCTTATACCATAATATAATTTTTCATGATTTTTCATGAATTAAAACTATTTTTAAATCATTTATTTAATATTATAATTAAATAAATAATACCTTTTATATTTCAAAATATTAAATATTTATGAAATATACTCAAAATAATTAAAAACTATTTTTTTTACTTTAAAATAATTTTTCATAATTTATTTGGTATTTTTAATAATTAAAAACTAATTTTTCTAATTTTTAAATTAATTTTAAAATCGTAAATTAAAATAATTAAAACTCGTTGCTAAAGGCTCCTATAGTGATGTATGTCGCTTATAGGTGTTCTTGAGCCTACCTGCATCTTCATAAGGCGTAACCGAGTGGCCTACTTGACCGTGAATAACTCTCTCATCGTAAATTTAATTTGGACAATCTATAAATTGAGTCTTGTAGAGGAAATACAAGACTACAAGATACAACAATCATAACCTCTAAAAAAACATCCGATCCGGGATAAATCACCATCAAAGTAGTTACCAAAGTCGTTCTTCACGAAGAACAACCGAGGTGCCTACTTTGGACCTCTATAACTTGATGATCGTAACGTTTATGTGATCTATCAATTCCAAAGTGTAGACAACATGTAGGACTAAAACTCAACACTTAACATCATCATAACAACAATAAATCAAGCATCTAAAGTATGGTCAAACCTTGTCGTAAAAATTAACACTTAGAAAATTCGGGTCGCTTGTAATTTTTCGTCAATGCCCACAACCCACTTTGACCGCTTATAAATCCCGATCTACAATAGTTATAAACTTGATTCTTTTGGAGATTAAAGACCACATATCAAAGCTACGATAACAACTTTTAAACAACAAATATCATGATCGAGAAAAGAGTTATAAGGCTCGACATTTGGGAAAAAAATCATGTAATCTTGCTTTTTCCAACTTGCTCAAATCTTCAAATTTGCACTTTGATGTTATGGGTCTATGTTTTTACAACCCGTAACATTAATAGACTCCTTATTACACAACTTTAAACAATCAATTGCATCAATTAACATCGAATCAAGGATTTCAAAATTAGGGAATTTTAATACCTTTTTGCTTTGATTTTTGATTTCGATCCTTTGTTGTTGATCTTGGCTTGTCGATTCTTGATCATAACTTATCTCCTCACTCTCTCACACTCTAAAATTCGGATTTCTAGAGAGAGGGTTGTTTGGGGAAAAATGAGAATTAAAGTAGCCTTTTCTCTTTTTAATCTTGAAATAATTGATGTAAGGATGCTAGATCCGAAATGGGTGTCCTTTATAGATCGATTTGTCGTGATTTTCCACCACCACCATCGTTGGTTTGCAAGATTGGATAAGATTTTCTACCAATTACTCACCAATAATGCACTAAAGTGGACAAAAGGGCAAAATGGTAATTTCTTCCAATAATTGATTCCTTCCTTTAATAATGCACAAGGGCATTTTTGACTTTCTCTTTCACTAGTAAGGGCATTATAGACATTACCCATAACCATTAGGGTTTATTACTTTAGATTTTAAAATTCCATAAATAATATAACTAATAATACACTAAAAGGGTATTTTGGTAATTTCACATATAATTTCAAGGGCATTTTTGTACATAGCAATTAAATGTAGTATTTAATCACTAGATGGTAATTTTATCATTTACCAATTACTTTTCATCCTTTGGTAAATTAAAACATTTATACAATAACATCGTAATTAAACCCAATAATTTTAAATTAGGTTTTTGATTGAAAAATTAGGGTTTTAAAATTAGGGTTTCTTAACGCCATCAATTAGGGTTTCTAATTGACCATTAGGATTCTCTAATTATCTCTGTGTGTGTTCTAACACACATTACAATCTCTAACTTCAACCGATTAGGTTATAATAATTGTGGTTTGTCCTAATTATCAACAAACAACAAGAATTAGGGTTTTTTCTAATTACCGACATCTTATACACAAGAACCTTCATATACACAAGAAACTTCATATATATATACTACTACTACTCACCATTTCTCATAACTAAGTTTAATAATTAGGGTTTCACAAAGACGGTAAGCATATATATGACCTAATCAATCATTCATCGCTTCAATATTATCTCTGTCATACATATACACAAAGATATAATTATTGTAATCAGAAAATCATTATAACAATAATATAATATTATTATTCTCATCTCTTGATCACAATCCCAATTCGTGGTTTCGATCTCATATCCGACTTCTTTCTTACATAACATCAAGAATCAAGTTAAAATACTTGATTTAAATATTCTAACAATTCATATAATAAAATATATTATATAAATTCTAATTATCACTTCATATATTATTTCCAATCATGTTTTCATGGAAAATAATTAATAAAAAACATTTTCGCTTACATAAATTAATTACCATAAAAATATAATTTGTAGTAATTAATAATTCCAAAATTATTTCTAATTTTTCAAGTAATAAATATATTCGCATTTATCATTCACATTACTAGACACTTATTCTCGCTATTAATTAAATAAAAAAAAATTTATACGCAAAATTTCTTATTTATTTTATTTAGGAAATCTCAAGTTATTACATTCACCCTCCTTATAAGGATTCCGCCCCTAATCACCGCTTTAAAACTCATACACGTAAGAGTATATAACACATATAATCCTCAGACATAGATCTCGATCAATACTGATCGAATCGATTCTTTAACTATTCTCCATAACGATGTCTTATTCGATAAATGTAATTTTGATTAAAAGAACCAAATTCCTCCTTCAAAATTTCTTTTTAATAAAGTAATCTATATAGCTATATTATATAGGAAAATCATATAAAATATTTAAGTTATTCAAATAGAACTCGGAGTTCCATTTCAAACCGCCAAAAGATCCTCAATCGCCATATATATCTTGAACGACCATAATGAAGACACTTACTTGCTTATTTCATTGTCGCTTTATATCTTCTTGTCATTTCTCGTATTCACATTCCTTATCTCACTTCTCCTTCTTTTGAATAATCTTTCACCTTATAATCCATTGATTCACAAATAAAACATTCGCTATATATTCTTGAATTGAGACAATTAGAAGAGATATGTCTCTTCCGCCCACAAACTTCTCTCTTTATCTCATTTCCTTTATCGATAGGTGATAAAAGTTATCTTTGCCCTTTCCGTTATCCTAACTATCATAAATGCTTCTATCGAGTCACTTAATCCTCTATACCCTAACAATAAGATTGCCTTAAAGTCTTTGGCGCTCGACATTCGATTATTGGTTGATCTTCCACTACCGGTTTTTTTTTTTGTCTCATGACATAATCATAAATTATTCTTCATTTCTTAGATTCTAAGCCTCATCGATAATGCTCGACATATAACACAAAATTTTCTACTCAAATAATCATGTATTCCAAAATATTAAATTTTGAAACTTGGTTTACTATATTAACCAATATTCGATAAATATCTCGCTATCTTTATAACAACTTACTTCATTAATCCAACTCAGACACCATGGTACTTCCAACCATAGCACCTCACATTAATAGAACTTAACATACCATATCACATATTCGCTTTAAACATCGCTATCCCTTTGTGACTACAACAATGGATTTAAAATCTCGACCAACATAAAAGTTGAAAATAGTTCATTACTTATCACATATATTACATAACATAACCCATACTACTTATTTACTAAGCCTTCTTCTTCTGACATTCATTCGCCGATGTCCTTCCATTCCACAATTAAACATCCACCTTTCTTATAGTTGGGGCAACGAGGAGAGGTATGTCCCTCAAACCGCAAATATAACATATCTTCTTCCCTTTCTTCTTATCAGTTTTCCTAAGTCGATCTTCTATCTTTCTTTTCCCTTACCTCCTGAGTCGCATACGATGTGTTGCTTGAGGCTCCCATTTGGTCAATTTGGATTTTGAGCTTATCTTGCTCTTCCATTGTTTCTTTTAATGCTTTTCGCAGCTTGAATATTAAGCAACTTTTCTATCTCCCACAACCTTTCTAGTGAAGAAACCTTGTTCTCCGTGAGATCTCGCAGACTTTCGTTGATGCTTGAGCAGCCTTCAACTTTAGTGTCTCGAATCACTATCCGTCAAATCCACCATTTCGGATCTCGATACTACGCTTTCCACTATAGCCACCTCGTCCGATTTGGGGTTCTCGTAAGCTTCTATTTCAAATTGGTCAGCCTCGATATTAGCCTTGGGGTATGGATCCGATCCTTCTTATTCCATATATCTTTTCCACCGTACATCTACATACATAAGTTACCCCGATTAGCATATAGTATATATATACAAAGAATCAAGAGTTTTATATACGCTGTCTCTTATTTTGTTTGACGATGAATTTATTCAATCCATCTCTATAAACACATCAACGCTTATCTTTCTCGCCGAAAAGGCGCCCATCCACTCTAGATCGAATCGCATAAAGGCGATGTCTAAAGCCCGCTTCCAAGGTATATATCCCGTGTCTTTGGCTTCTATCTCAACCTTCAATTGTCCTATCTCAGATCTCTCTCGCTTCCAACCTCCTCAGAATCTCGACTAATTCTATTCGTGTTCGGTGAACAGGCGCCCTTGATCATCGCCGTTCAAATCTGGAGAGTACGATTTCGTGCCTCCGCTCGCTCGACTCTAACCTTTAAGTCATCGTTCCTAACTATCAAATCTCTTATCATCTCACTGTCTCTGTACTCCTCGCTAGAGTCCATCGCCTCGGGTCAAGGAATTACTATTTTGACTTTCGCCATCCATCCTATGACCACAATAAACGAGACAACATCATTTTATCAAATAAAATATATTCATCATTAAAATGAAGTAATATTTTATTTAGTACCACTAAAACTCGATGAATCTCTTCAACTCATCATATCCTATAACTTCTCACCAGAGTACTTCGCCTCATGGTTCACCTAATATCTATCTTAACTTTCGCCCTCCATTCTACTAAGGTTATAATTCTTCACCGTAGTTCTTCATCCACCGAATATCTATCTTAACTTTCGCTATCCATTCTACTAAGGTTATAACCTAGGTTTCGAATATCTCTAACGCTTATAACCCCATGCCTTTGATGATACCAACCTCGCGTGCACCCCAAATCCGGATACTTGAAACCCCAACCTAAGGTTCTCCATTTATACCATTTCTTTAAGTCAATAAATAAATAATAATAATAATATAATTCGAACTTAATTTACATACATCAAAGTTTACTTTCCTGTGCACGTGACCTTCAAATACATTCCTTACAATACCGATAATAGATTCCATTGTCTTACTAACTATAACCATTAACTCATACTAATTCTCATTCAACAATTTTTCTTTTCCCTTTTTCGTTCTCGAGCCTTCGTGTGCTCATCGTAGGTAATCGAAAACATTTAGTTTAAGCAAGGATGAGCATTTGAGTGCCCAAAGAAGTAATAGCAATTATATATATAAGTCAAAGAATATAAGTATTTCTCTTTACATAACACTTCTACAACGTAATCAAAAGTTGTGAAGTAATCAGATCGATAAAAAATTCACATAACAACTCTCTTTCAAATTTTGAAATGAGGCTCCACCCATGAATAGGGTTTAAGAAACATACTATGAACATGGTTTTTCATTTTCAAAAGGTTTAGTAGAAATTCATCCAAGAAACCGTCATAACTTACGGCACGAGGGTGATCACCTCATTTGTAATTCTCAGACGATCAATACTACATAACTTGAACGTAAATTCATCGCCACCCTTTGTCCGCCAAGCGCATATAAAAATTTTCCCATTATCTGGATGTTCATACATGCCCGGTTCCAAACCCCAAGGTTTTAATCTTGCTTTCAACAATAATATGTAATTCAAATATATATATATACGGGTAATTGAAAAGTGTATCAACATGTGAATAAATGCTATGATTATCCAAGTGGGGACACTTCAGATAACCATTTAGAAATCAAATGAATGTAATATATATCGAAAGCTACATGTTGATAATCAAAGCATATATATCTATACAGAATAGAATAATTTCAAACTTCTTACTCATGTCCATCAGATAAAGGAAATGCAAAGGTAGGATACTCACTCGATTTTTGATTATTACAAATCTCAACTTAGGTTTTATCTCTTTATCACAACCTATCAATAATCGATCATTCGCTCGATTAGAACAATATATCATAACACATAGTACCGCTCTATTACAACAAGACATAGTCTAATCACGCCATCACATAATCGCAGTTGATCATACTTTTAGTTCATATTCTATACTTGAAATATTTTATACATTTTTCAAATATCTCATCCATGTTCTTCTGTAAGTCTTTTCTTGCTATTATAGGTTCGACATTGTTTGCTGCATCGACAACTTTTTATCGGGTAAATACCGAGTCTAAGACTCTTATCCTATACCTCAACATCTCAGAATATCAAACATTTTATTTTTAATCATTTTCAAATTTCGTAAATTGAAAAATTTAAAATAATTCAAATCAGAATTAAAGGGCTTATAGTGATATAACTATTACTATGGGTGCTCTTCATCAAACTCGGACTTCATAACCTGGGTTCTCAAGTCAACTAGTTTAACCGGATATCACTTTCAAACATCTAATTATAATTAAATGATTTAAACATTAAACAATTCTATTATCATTAATAATTAATTTATATTAAATTATTAATGAAACCATTGCCAAAATATAAAAGTTATTTATAATAACTCAAACTATTTTTAAAATATTTATATTACCTTTAAATGATTTTTAAAACAATTAAAATCATTTTAAATAATCACCATTAATATATAAATATTAATGTACTATTCATCCAAATATTAAAAGTCATTAATTATAACTTAAAATATTTTTAAATCCTTAATATCCTCTTTAAATGATTTTTAAATAAATAAAACCATTTTTAAACTATTTATTTAATATAAATATTAAATAAACTAAATATCATTAATATTATCTTAATATCATTAATATTAAATTATTAATGAAATTATCCTTTAAATATTAAAAGTTATATTTTATAACTTAAAATATTTTTAAATACTTTTAATTTCATTTAAAATGATTTTATAATATTAAAATCATTTTTAAACTAAATTATTTAATATAATCATTAAATAACTTTAATATCATTAATATATAATTAATTAATGAAATTCATCACAAAATATTAAAAGTCATGGAAATAACTTAAAATATTTTCTTATACCATAATATAATTTTTCATGATTTTTCATGAATTAAAACTATTTTTAAATCATTTATTTAATATTATAATTAAATAAATAATACCTTTTATATTTCAAAAATATTAAATATTTATGAAATATACTCAAAATAATTAAAAACTATTTTTTCGAGATTTTAAAATAATTTTTCATAATTTATTTGGTATTTTTAATAATTAAAAACTAATTTTTCTAATTTTTAAATTAATTTCCGGAAAATCAGAAATTAAAATAATTAAAACTGTCGCTAAAGGCTCCTATAGTGATGTATGTCGCTTATAGGTGTTCTTGAGCCTACCCAGATCTTCATAAGGCAGAACCGAGTGGCCTACTTTGACCGTGAATAACTCTCTCATCGTAACGAATTTGGACAATCTATAAATTGAGTCTTGTAGAGGAAATACAAGACTACAAGATAAAACAATCATAACCTCTAAAAAAAAACATCGATCCGGGATAAATCACCATCAAAGAAGTTACCAAAGTCGTTTCTTCACGAAGAAACGCTTCGAGGTGCCTACTTTGGACCTCTATAACTTGATGATGATCGTAACGTTTATGTGATCTATCAATTCCAAAGGTGTAGACAACATGTAGGACTAAAACTCCAACACTTAACATCATCATAACAACAATAAATCAAGCATCTAAAGTATGGTCAAACCTTGTCGTAAAAATTAACACTTAGAAAATTTGGTCATTTAATTTTTTCGTCAATGCCGGTCAACCCACTTTGACCGCTTATAAATCCCGATCTACAATAGTTATAAACTTGATTCCTTTTGGAGATTAAAGACCACATATCGTGATACGATAACAACTTTTAAACAACAAATATCATGATCGAGAAAAGAGTTATAAGGCTCGACATTTGCCCAAAAATCATGTAATCTTGTTTTTCCAACTTGTTTCAAATCTTCAAATTCGCAGGCACTTTGATGTTATGGGTCTATGTTTTTACAACCCGTAACATTAATAGACTCCTTATTACACAACTTTAAACAATCAATTGCATCAATTAACATCGAATCAAGGATTTCAAAATTAGGAATTTTAATACCTTTTTGCTTTGATTTTTGATTTCGATCCTTTGTTGTTGATCTTGGCTTGTTGATTCTTGATCATAACTTATCTCCTCACTCTCTCACACTCTAAATTTGGATTTCTAGAGAGAGGGTTGCTTGGGGAAAAATGAGAATTAAAGTAGCCTTTCTCTCTTTAATCTTGAAATAATTGATGTAAGGATGCTTAGATCCGAAATGGGTGTCCTTTATAGACCGATTTCTTTGTGATTTTCCAAGCCACCATTGTTGGTTTGCAAGATTGGATAAGATTTTCTACCAATTACTCACCAATAATGCACTAAAGTGGACAAAAGGGCAAAATGGTAATTTCCTTCCAATAATTGATTCCTTCCTTTAATAATGCACAAGGGCATTTTGGACTTCTCTTTCACTAGTAAGGGCATTATAGACATTACCCATAACCATTAGGGTTTATTACTTTAGATTTTAAAATTCCATAAATAATATAACTAATAATACACTAAAAGGGTATTTTGGTAATTTCACATATAATTTCAAGGGCATTTTTGTACATAGCAATTAAATGTAGTATTTAATCACTAGATGGTAATTTTATCATTTACCAATTACTTTCTATCCTTTGGTAAATTAAAACATTTATACAATAACATCGTAATTAAACCCGATAATTTTAAATTAGGGTTTTGATTGAAAAATTAGGGTTTTCTAATTAGGGTTTCTTAACGCCATCAATTAGGGTTTCTAATTGACCATTAGGATTCTCTAATTATCGTGTATGTTCTAACACGGTCATTACAATCTCTAACTTCAACCGATTAGGGTTGTAATAATTAGGGTTTGTCTAATTATCAACAAACAACAAAGAATTAGGGTTTTCTTCTAATTACCTACATCTTATACACAAAGAAACTTCATATACATAATAAACTTCATATACTAGGTCATTACTCGGTCATTTCTCATAACTAAGTTTAATAATTAGGGTTTCACAAAGACAAAGAATATGCTATGACCTAATTAACCGCTATCATTCTTTCAATATTATCTCGTCACAGCACATACACAAGTACATAATTATTGTATTGTAAAATCATTATAACAATAATATAATATTATTATTCTCATCTCTTGATCACAATCCCAATTGTGGTTTGGATCTCATATCCGACTTCTCTTTTTATAACATCAAGAATCAAGTTAAAATACTTGATTTAAATATTCGAACAATTCATATAATAAAATATATATTATATAAATTCTAATTATCACTTCATATATTATTTCCAATCATGTTTTCATGGAAAATAATTAATAAAAACATTTCGCTTACATAAATTAATTACCATAAAAATATAATTTGTAGTAATTAATAATTTCAAAATTATTTCTAATTTTTCAAGTAATAAATATATTCGCATTTATCGTTCACATTACTAGACACTTATTCTTGTCATTAAATAAAAAAAAATTTATACGCAAATTTCTTATTTATTTTATTTAGGAAATCTCGGGTTATTACAGCTTCCTACGGGACCATTCTGGAAAAGGCGATAATAGCTGAAGGTGGTGGTGAGGCATTGTCTCAGTACCACAAAGAGTGAAAGATTAAGAGTAAGTTAAAGGGAGGTAGTAAGGCCGAAGTTTCCAGCGGAAGTGGCAATTTGCCAAAGAGAAAGAATTTTAACCCTGGGAATACTGGGGTAAAGTAGGGAGATCCCAAACGAAGGACGGAAACATGTGGAAAGCCTCACATGGGAGTTTATTTAAAGGGGAAAGCAGTATGCTACAACTGTGGACAGGAGGGACATTTGTCACCCAACTGTCCTAACCCTAAGAAGAACCAGGGATGTTTTGTCTGTGGGTCAACGGATCACATGGCAAGAAATTGTCCGAAGAAGGGTTTAGAGGGGAATAAGAGTTCTGGTAGTGGTAAATTAGCCATTACTGGACCAACACCATCGGTGGGTAGACCCTCAGCTCGTACGTTTAATATGATTGTCCATGATGCGGTTGCATCAACGGATGTGGTAGCAAGTATCATTCTGGTCAATAAGATAAATGCTTGTGTGTTATTTGATTCGGGTGCTACTTGTTCTTTTATAGCATGTGAATTTGCTAAGCGATTAGGTTTAATCACGAGAAGTTACCTATACCTTTAGGCGTTAAGGTAGAAAATGAAGAGATAATCCCATTGAACATATTTATAAGGATTGTTGCGTAGAAATTAGAGGGAAATAAGTTATCGGTAGATTTGGTGCCGATAAGGTTAAAAGAATTCGATGTAATTCTTGGTATGGATTGGTTGATTAACCATAAAGGCGATAATAGATTGCCATAAGAAAAGTGTAAACCTTGGGTTTCTAAGAAAACCAAGGTAGTGTTCTTTGGTAGTAAATCAAGAGACGCTCTTGTTAATGCCATGACACAAGCTAGGAAGATGTTGAGAAAAGTGTGTGTAGGTTATCCATGCCATGTTGTAGATACCAAAGAGTGGGAACATCCTTGGATGAGATACCTATAGTGCAAGAGTTCGCGGATGTATTTTCGAGAAGGAGTTATCGGGTATTCGGGCGGGGAGGTAGAGTTTGTAATTGATGCATTCACAGGAGCGGCACGATTTCAAGGGCACAATATCGGATGGCGCCAGATTGAGATGAAGGAGTTAATGGTTCAATTACAAGAACTATTAAATAGGAAGTACATTCAAAGTGTGTCTCCTTGGGGAGCACCAGTGTTGTTTGTAAAGAAGAAGGATGAGTCGTTAAGGCTTTGTATCGACTATCGAGAGTTGAACAAATTAACGATTAAGAATAAATACCCTTTGCCCATGATCAATGATCTATTTGATCGGTTGAAAGGGAAAAGTATTTTTCTAAGATAGATTTACATACGAGGTATCATCGAGTTAAAAGTGAGGAAGGAAGATGTACCTAAGAGGCGGAGTTCGGGACTCGTTATGGTCATTACGAGTTTCGGTGATGTCGTTTGGGTTGACTAATCGCCACCGCATTTATGGATATGATGCATGATTGTTCAAACAATATTTGGACACGTTCATAGTAGTGTTCATTGATGATATTCTAGTCTATTCTAAGGCGTGGAAGATCATGCGAACATTTAAGAATAGTGTTGGAAACACTAAGGAAGGAGAAGTTGTATGCGAAATTCACAAAGTGTGAATTTTGGCTCAGCAAGTGCGTTTCTAAGGGCATGTTATTGATAAGAATGGCATTTAGTAGATCCAACAAAAGTAGAAGCGATTAATGAATGGGAGCAACCAAAACACACCAGCTGAAGTTCGGAGTTTTCCAGGATTAGTGGGATACTATAGAAGGTTCATTAGGACTTTTCTAAAATAGCTACTCGTTGACAAATATGACAAGAAAGTCGAATTGAAGTATGTGGGTGAAAAATGTGAGAAGCGAGTTTTCGGGAGTTCAAAAGAGGTTAAGTGAGGCACTGTATTATCCTTGCAGACGATATGAGAAATTTTGTAGTGTATAGCGATGTTTAGCATAAAGGACTGGGTTGCGTGCTCATGCAGCATGCATGGCAAGGTCATTGCGTATGCGTCACGTCAATTGAAGGATTATAAGAAGGTCTATCCTACTCATGACACGGAATTGGCGGTTTGTAGTTTTTGCCTAAATATATGGAGGCATTATCTTTATGGTGAGAAGTGTGAGATATACACAGGACCACAAAAATGCAAAATATATCTTTTTGAAGGAGTTGAACATGAGAAAGAGAAGGTGGTTAGAGTTAATAAAGGATTATATTTGTGATATCTTATATCATCCGGGAAAGCAAATGTAGTAGCCGTCGTTAAGTAGGAAGGGTAGAGAGAAGCGTCAATGTTAACAACTCGAATGAGTTGATAACAGCAATGACAAGCATGGAGCTAGAAGTTAAGTTACCAGAAGAAGCTGGGGAAATGTTATTTTCTATGGAAACCCAATGAGCTATAATGGAACCGGTTAGGAGAGTACAATTGAGTAACGAGGAATGCCAATGAGATCTGAGAAGAGGATAGAAGATGAAAGAAGACTAAGTATAAACTCGATAAGGAGGGATTACTTCGTTTTGAAGGAAGAATTTGGGTTCCGAATGATCCCGTATTAAAGGAAGAAATAATGATGGAGGCTTATAGTTTGAGGTACTCGATACATCCCGGTAGTACGAAGATGTATCAAGACCTTCGTCATCGAGAACTTTGGTGGCCAAACATGAAGAGGAGATGTGAGAATCGTTAGTAGGTGCTTAACTTGTCAAAAGTTAAAGTGAACACCAACGACCTGAAGCGGGTTGTTGCAGCAGAATTAGAAATTCCGGAGTAGAAGTGGGAGCACATCACGATGGACTTTGTGGTGGGACTTCCGACAACCAAAAAAGGATACAATGCTATTTGGGTGATAGTGGATCGATTGACGAAATCGGCTCATTTTCTACCAATAGGAGTCAAGTATAACTTGGATCAGTTAGCTAAGTTGTATGTCAAGGAAATTATTTATAGACATGGAGTACCTGTTTCGATTGTGTCAGATCGTGATCCACGATTCACATAGAACTTTTGGAGGAGTTTGCAAGAGCAAATGGGAGCGCTTGATTAAGGCCGAAGTATGCGTATCATCCTCAGACGGATGGTTAGAGTGAAAGGACAATTCAAATGCTAGAAGATATGTTAAGATCTTGCGTTATGGATTTCAAGGGGAGTTGGGACGAATATCTACCATTGGTGGAATTTTCGTACAACAATAATTTTCACGCTAGTATAGGCATGCCGCCTTACGAAGCGTTGTATGGAAGGAAGTCTTAGAACTCCATTGTGTTGGGATGAGGTAGTGACGTTGGATGTTGGGACTGAGATGGTACAGTGAGAGCGGTGGACATGGTGAAGTTAATCGTGACTCGAATAGTTCTTTTGCTCAAGATAAAAGGCGAGAGAAAGTATGCCGATCCTCATGAGAGAAAAGAGAGAATTGATGTAGGATCTTTTGTTTTCTAAAAGTATCGCCTTGGAAGGGGAAGATACGTTTTGGGAAGAAAGGAAAGTTAAGTCCAATGTTTGTAGGACCTTTTGAGATTTTAAGAAGGGTAGGAGAAGTAGCTTATGAAGTAGCTTTACCTCCACGAGATGGGAACGCATTCATAATGTGTTTTACATGTGTCGATGTTAAATCCTTATAAACCGGACTATAAACACATGATAGAATATGAATCTATCCAAATAGAGAAAGACTTGTCCTATGAAGAACTTCCAGTTCAAATTATTGATAGGAAGGAATAAGTTTTAAGAAATAAGGTAATACCTTCAGTGAAGGTGTTAAGGAGAAACCACAATGCTGAAAAAGCAACGTGGGAGCTCGAAAGTAAAATGATGGAAGATTTTCCTCATTTGTTTATGTAATTATAAGCTAAGATTCTGGGGACAGAATCCTTATAAGGGAGAGAATCTGGCCTTGAGAAAATTGGATTTATATGACAATTAAATTTCTATTTGATTATGTGAATTAAATGAATTTAATTGATTATTTTATGAGTAAGCTATGTGAAGGTCATTCTATGACCTAGAATGTGCTAACGTGGTTAGTATTATGGTTACGATGCTAGGAATATTTGTTTGGAATTTCCAAGGCGAAATTAAATATTTTTCGAGAAATTTTTCGTAAAAACACTATTCATCCTTTTACATTTGGGGAATTATTTTGAAATTACGAAGAAGCGTAATGATGGAATATCGTGATAAGAAGGAATATCTCGATAATATTTCATTTTTATGACAAAGCGCAATTTTCGCTGTGGACTTAAAAGCGTAATGGTTGAGTATATTGATTTTCGAGGAGGAAACAATATGCGTAGAAGGAATAAGCGTTAGAGTTAATCGAAAGTGTTATACATTTATGGTACTATTTAGTATCTATGTGTAATAATGATGTGTAAATCTGATACGATACGATTATTGTATGCGTGTAGTATCTGATGAGAATATGTGAATTAGACGTTTAGAATATGATTAGTATTATAGTATTAAGATTAAGTCTTAATGACTAAGTCATTTGAGTTGGATTTTATTAGTCCAATTATTAAATGACCAAGCCTAAGGAGATTAGTTGGTTAA
The DNA here is from genome assembly GCA_020205605.1 of Panax ginseng. NCBI lineage: Eukaryota > Viridiplantae > Streptophyta > Magnoliopsida > Apiales > Araliaceae > Panax > Panax ginseng. The sequence continues at coordinate 91,807 of JAINUU010000074.1, forward strand.
GCCCAAGTCATGGCCCAATGTTTATTTAGTTAAGCCCAATTTGTTAAAAGCCAAGCCAGTGGATCGATCCGGTGGATCATAGAATGGGTAAAACCATGGGGCAACCCATGGGATGACCCATAAGCTTGTGGTGGTGACCCTAGTGTGGACTCCAAGCATAAGGCTTGGTCACCAAGTATTTTACTTGGTGACCAAGAGTGAATAATAAGGAGGTTAATGTGTGTAATGTCCAAGTTACCTCCATTCTAATTTCCTATAAATAAGAAGGCAAGGTTGGCCATTTGAGAGTTTTACAAATTCCAACCTAGATTATTTGAGAGAGAAAGAGAGGTATACTTATAAATCCTACACTTTGGAAGCTTGATCTTATAGATTTTCAAGAGAGTTTCACAAGGATTCTTAAGGTATAATCCTTACCTTTTATCTCCATCTCTTTTGATTTTTCTTTTATCTTGGAGAATCATAGATGGGTGGTATATGTCTTGTATGAGGGATTAAAGATGGCTTACCATAGATTCAATCTCTACAAGCCATGAGATTATAAGAATTATAAGGTTTAATATAGCCCATGGAGCACATGGCCCGCCATCTTGGTGACCAAATAAAGTTGTTTTACTTAGTGACCAAGATAGGAATAGTTAGGAGGTGGGTTAAGGAGGTGGGATGGCTTTTTGACCAAATTGCCCTCACTTTGTAAATCCTATAAATAAGAGAGTTGCTAGATCATTTGTTACTTGTTAAATTTTCACCAACATCCTAGAGCTTTCATATTGAGAGAAAAGTGAGAAGAATCTTTGATAATCCAAGAGAAGAAGAAGAAGGAAAGCTAAGAACTTCAAAGGTAATGAATCCTTAACCATTAATCTCCATCTCTTCAATTATAGTTGATAGAGAAGTGAGTATTGGTGGAGCATGTATGATAAGGTGTAATAAGGATGGTTATTAGAGGACTTAAACTTTAATAAACCATGTTGTAAGTGAATCATAATTATAAAAGTTATGAACTAATGAAGAACATTAAAGAAATGTAATTTTGTTTTTTATGGACAAGTTTAAAACCATCATTTGTAGGCTTAGATAATATATGTTGTGATAATTGAATGAATCCATTTGGAACGGTGTAAAAATCTCAAATGTGAAGTTATGGCAAAATTCTGAGATTAGGCGATAATCGTCGAAATCGTTAAATTCTTGGAATAGAAGTCAAAAGTCACCATTGAACTTAGAAACATTGGTTTTCAATGGATAATAGTCTAAGTTTGTCTTTTAGAGTTACGGACTCAAAAATGGTTAAATTCCGACTTAGAACAAAGAAACGAGCTATGAATGTTCACGAATGTTTATCGGTTTCATAATAAAGAACTTAATAGGTGAATTCCGTATTAGCAGTTTGAAAATGTAAAATTATTGAATGAAAGCGTAAAGCATGTGATATGTGAGCTAATGACTTTTGAGCGAGCCAATTTAGACTTATAATGAACAAGTTATGAGCAGAAAAATTCACGAGAATAAAAGCATCAAATCTATTTGAGGCACGAGAATTCGACATTCGCTGCGGTCATAAAGCTTTTTTAATTAGCATAGCACAAAAGCAAAACTAACTCTCGATCACTAAAAAATGGCGCTATGATGTGGATGTTAATCTTGAGCATGGTGCATGGCCTTGATGAGGACAACATCATCTTTTTGGGAAATCATGCAACGCTTGAAGTTATGTATAGGAAATTCTAAAGTATACAGGTACCAACACATTAGGCATTAGGTAAGACATAGAGAAGAAGACTTATGAATATAAAAATAATGTCAGTTGATTAATGGTGAATTATAACATTAATAAACTTGAAGTAACATTCTTAATGATGATAATAATCTTAAGAATTAAAACTATAGGGTTGATGAACGATTACTTGAATGTAAATGTAAAGTAATACGATAACCTGTAACGAATGTTAAACAATCTAAGGAACCATTAGATTGAGAAGAAGGGTAAAGATACATTAGTGACCATACATGATTGATTATGACCTAATGTGGTATGTTATGTGATTATGTATTGTAGAAACCTTAAAAATCCAAAAGGAAAGTGTATTAAGCGTGAGAAGGCGATTAAGGCAAGTGTTCTAATCCTTGTCTATGTTCATTACGGACAAGCTTTGTGATTCATGTATCTTACGCATGAATTGATGTATAATGAAGTGAAGCCCATTTCCTTTGGCTAGACTTAGTATATTTTGTAGATTTCCTTATAATCTATTAAAATGTTATCAATGTTATTATCTTTTGCCAAACTATTTTGGTATGGATTTCAAGGAAAGGCGAGTATGAATAAACAAAGCGTTTTGTCATCAAACAACGAACGCGTGAGGTTGCCAAAACTTAAACATAAATCGTTTAACGAAAAAGTGTTATACAACATAGAGTATTATAGGTTGATCACCTAGGCGTGCTCGTAAGATATACCAAACTTACGGACTTGGTGTAGGGTTGTCTTTTTCAAGAAAAAGAGCGAAATGCTTAAGGTCTTGGACCAAAATTTATATTCAATGAGCGTTGTTCATTATGAAATATTTTAAAGAGAAAGAGAAGTGCTATTTTGAATTATCAATAGTACTTCATAACTATTCTTAGATTATAGAAGATATAAGATTAATTATGATTCAAGCATGTTGTTTAATGAAATTGTCATACTTGCTAAGCTAGTTATGCTCACTCTTGCTTGAACCATATGAATGCGACTAAAAGCAAAACGACTGAAGGATCCAATAAGGATAAAGGAAGGCTAAGGTGTGACACCCCAAATCCGGTACTTCCATTTCCACGATTTGGTGTTCTTTTCTGACAAGCATCATCTATCTATCTATCCATAAATAAATTTCAAACTATACGATAGATAGAATAAATAATAAATCTCTCCCCTTATAGGGTTACATCAATGAATAATAAATAAATCCCGAGTTACTCTAACCTTAAAACATCTGCATGGAAAACATAAACAAATAAGTCTTAGTAACATCAACTCTAATTACATCGCATAACTACATTAATAAAGCAGTCTTCATTACTTGATAAGCTTGCCCTTGCCCTTACTAGTGGAAGGTTAAATACGCTCTTTCGTTCTTAAGCGCAATGTTATTATTACATAAGAGTGAGCACGATTGCCCACAAGTATAACAATATAACAATGAATAATAACATGCGAGAGAAATAATAACCGATATAAAGTTCAACTTTTGAATCAAGAATGAATAACAAGAATCAAAAGAAATTACGAGGGTCATAAGACCTTGAACTATGTCTAGGTTGTCAAGTATTTTTACTTGAAACCTTTATGATCATAAGACTATGGACTCTTCTTCTCGTACTTGGGGATCGATACCCTTAGTACCATCTATGCCACAATATCTCAACGCTAAAGCGTAAATAATCCCCTATCTGAGGTTGTTCATCTCGATTTGACATTCGAGTCGCTTTCAAAGGAAGTTTGGTTTGGATAATTCATCGAGGATTACGAAATTTAGAATGTTCATCAACTATGGACTAGTCGAATCAATAAGGGTTAGCTAGTCTAACAAGGTTTAACGATAAGCGAATATTTAACTTGAATAACATCTCAAAAGGTATACAATAGAATAATTATTGTATAACAACATCATGCTTGAAGATTAATAAACTTTAATATACAAGATGCAGACTTGATCAATAATAATGAGAACTTGCTTCAATATCGAAAGATGAATTAATCAACTTATATAACGATAACAAGTAGGGTTAGGAAACTTGCTCAACGAAAGTTTAGGGTAAGAAACTTGCTTTCAGCGTAAATGTAGAGTTAGAAAACTTGCTCAATGTAACAAGATAAGGTTTAGAAACTTGCCTAAATACGTAGATTACACGTTAATAAAACTCGTTCTTTGAATTAAATCCTACATATCAATTCGTTCACAATACCGATCAATAATAACGTCACTAACATCATAACTTTACTCTTTGTTTAACTTTCAATTCATGACTATACTTCGTCAATTATTACACTTAGTGTAAAATTAAGACTTCACAAAAAATAAACTAATTATGCATTCGATCATTCAATCCACACGTAATTGTGTTATGGACATGTTAATAATTCATTTTAACACCTCATTATATATCTAACAAGTTTTATACTCATTAGATTAAGTTAATAGCACATTGCCACACTTAAACATTTTAAAAACTCATTTTAAGCCATTCGCTAAGTGGTGTTCTTGGCGCCACTTTTGTCTTTTGAAGTATTGGTAGCGCTTGCTACGGCTAGAAGTATTCTAATTTGAAGACATGTAATTTACTGCTGATGACGGTTGTTGTATGGAGTTTTCTGATACGGGTTAGGCGTATACTGAAACTCTGATTTTGATTCTCGATTATGCGAAGAACACGAGTTGGTGAATTCATCACATCTTTAACACTAATTCCACCAAATTAAACATACCCACATGTTATAATTCGTACATAATCATTACCCAACATATATAGAGTGATTTTAATCCATAAAACATATAATTCTGAATTAAACCATGCAAATTAATTTATTCTTGATGTTCTTGAAGTTTTGAACATAATTTCCTAAAATCAACGCCACGGATTAGTTATACAACCAAATCAGGTTATTCAAACTTCGCTTTTTGTTAAACTTTAGCATGCATAATCATATACCATTGTGAATTTTGTAGAAAAATTTATGGTTAACATATTAAAAAATACGTATAAGGCCGTATATGGCCGTATAACATACTCGAAATCTTTTACTATATAATTTCATGAAATCGAAGATATGGAAACCCATATAATATATATTAAAACATCTTTATACTACTAGAATCATTACATATATTCTTATATCAACTTTCCAATTCTGAGAGAGATTCACAGGAAGACTTAAGCCATATTCATGAAACTTAAAGGGCGTAAAATAATAATTGGGTTGAAGAGATTACCCAAGCATAGATAAAATAATAGGAGATGAATTAAAACCTTCTTGATAATTCTCAAACACCAAGCAATCTCTCTCAACAATTTTCTCAAACTCTCGTGTGATGTTTTTATCAAACTTAGAAGAATAATAGAAAAAAGAAGGCGTATGATAATTAGAAAAGGCGGCGCATTGGTGGTGGATTACCCGATCATGGGTTAAGCGCCCATAACCTCCCTTAGTGCCATGTTTGGCTAGTGAGAAAATAATTCAAAAAACCATTTAATTTAATAGAGCTTTATTATATAGTTTAAATAATGTCACCCTCCTTTATAAATAAAACCAATATCTAATTTAATAAAATATAATAATTTCTCAATAATGCACATAATCACATAATTAAATTTCTCATTTAATAATAATATCAAATTATTACATCTCTAATTAATAATTAAATTAATTAAAAAAATAACATTAAACTTATTAAATATTTCTTTTAATACAATAAGCTCACATAATCACATACTTGAATAATAAAATTCTCACATTGATTTAATAAATATAACACATATAATTAAATTAATCTATCACAACTTCATCAATTAATTAATTAATCTAATAATTAATTCATGAAAATATTTATTCAATCAATAAATATTTAAATTAAATTACAAAATCTCGGTTGTCACATCTTTCCCTCTTAAAATGATTACATCCTCGAATCACAACTTAATAATTAAATCCCGTTACAAAGGCGGACCCGATAAAGCTGTCCTTGTAATAGTATAGATTCGAACATTGTAATTATTTGATATTATGACTAAGAACATATGTAATGGTTATAAAGAACATAGGAAAGGAATATTGTTTTGGAATATATATAAGACATATTCACTCTTTTGAGTTATTTCAATTGAATGTATATGTGAGCATGTGCAAGTGTAGCACCATCTGGAAGATACTCGAATTTGGGGGCGTCACAGTTTGGTATCAAAGCATGGGTTATAAAACTTAAGGGGAAAAGAACCTTAAGTCATAACCTTAAGAAGAGTTAAAAAGTAAAAGATGAAGTTAACCCTAAAAATGCATTATATATTATATGTGTTATTCTAATGATGTTTACTAATCAAACTAAATTATTTTGTTGTAGATGTCGAGGATAGCATGATGTATAGGGATATACATGTTGTTAGTGAGAAGTGCATGAATCAGTAGAAATTCTGTCCAAATTCTAGATATGAAAGAACAAACTTTAAGGAACAAAGTCATTTCTTACGTAAAAAGTACTTTGGCATAACCACGATGTCGAGGTGGCTACGTAGGAGTTAGAAGATAGGATGATGAGGATTATCCCATCTATTTGTGTAACCTTGTAGCAATTCGGGATAGAATTTTTATAAGGGGGATGTAATGCAGAGAATTTCCATGTCTTATGATTATATTAATGGGAATAAATATTTATTTGAATATAAAGCGATTTACGTGTTATGAGGCAGAGTTAACTCAATTATATTTAAGTGATTAATGTGGAGTTATAACAAACTTCGTTAAAATGCCTTGTGTGTAATTAGTGATAAGAAATAGTAGTGATTATATTAATTACTTGAAAAGAATTGTTAATGCAAACAATTAATTAATAGTTATTAGAGAATATTAATTAATTGTATATAATGATAATGATTCCATATAAGGAAATACACTCTTAAACTAGTAATATCACCAATATAACGGTTAATTTATATTTGTGTAAAAATATTGTAGAGATGGATGTTAAAAGCTGGCTTGAAGCTAAGCTAGTTTGGCCTTTATCGAGAATCTGCGCATGCATCTGCGCCTCCCGCCGATACAAGCCTGGCGCAAGCTGTCTTAGTGATCAATTGGAGATATTAATTTTCAACTTTAGAAATAAAATGGAACACTCTTGTTATATGTGTGACATTAATAAATCTTAGGATAAAAGTACATTATGTTAATATAAGGTACCTAGTAGTATAGTGAAATCATATGTAATTTGTAATACATAAATGATTAAATATTTGTATACTCTAGAAACTAAGAAAGGAATTAAATTTTAAATAAACATTAATATTAAATAAGGTTATAATATGGTTATGTGAGTAGTAAAAATAATTATGGAACTACGGACAATAATACCAAACTACGTTATTTTATTGCATGTATTTAATGTACATGGACTATATGATGTGAGTATATAAATAACCCTTTCTCTAATATAGTAACACTTGGACATTAAAACCCACTTTTGGATAACAAAATAAGCTGAATTAGACTTAGATAACCTATTCTTTGAGATTTTTGCTCTTATCCCAAATTGGTGACACCATAGTACATGAGCGGTGGTCTAAAAGCTAAAATTCACGTAACTTTCAAGCTTCTAAATCATAGGTGATCATGGCTAGCAAGATGGTTGGTATTGGGTTGTTAAACAACTCCTTAATAACCTTTGTTCCCTTCTATTACACCATGGACTCCAACATTGTGTAATGCAAATATCGATCCATATTTTCTTTATAAATAGAAGCTTGATTTTTAGTTTTTGTGTTGCTAAAAAGTTGTTTGAGAAGTCTTAGTTGGAGAGTTCTAAGTTGTTGAGCATTGTAGAAGCCTATTTCGATTGTGTGAGGAGTCCAATTTAAGCTTAAGAATGTATAATTTCTAATTATGTTTTTGAAATGGGTCTTGTTTAATTCTTGAAATTCAATGAATTTATATGTCAATCAAGATTAATTAACATGTTATAATGTGCTTAGGAAGTATACTTACATGTATGGACTCTTTAATGATGGTTTAGAACAAACTTAAATGGATAGAAATCAAGTTGGTTGTTACTCTTGCCAAAGCTTGAGTTTGTATACACTCTAAACCGGACATGGCAGCATTACGCCCTAATTGTACTAAAAGTAGCATTTGCGCCCTAATTCTCTACTAAAGCATATTGTTCTTTCTTTAGCCTCTGAGTTCGGTTGTGTTTTCTGTTTTCAAATCTGATCAGTGTTAGTCAATCATTATGGCTTAAACTAGCATACAAGCATGTGTACTGTGTATATATAAGTATATTAATCTAAGTTGGGCATGTTTTACTATGATTAATATGATTAACGAAAGTGTGTAATTTAAAATGAATTTAGAAACTTTAGAAATGAACTTGATGAGTATGAATGACATGTTTATATATTGACTTTACAAACATGTTGGTATGATATAGAAATGCATGAATAACTTGAGTTGACTTGTGTTTATATAATTACGTAAGGGGCGTGAACATGTTGAGCTTATTAGTAAGCTTCACTAATGAAAATAAGAACTGTGAACATGAATATTAGCATGCTACCTTGAGGGTTAGAATATAATATTTATGAACATGTTTGGTGATACTCTTAGACTCACTCATATAACATATATTGGTTAAGTATATCGTAATTCAAGTGAAGCATAAACAAAGCATATTTTCAACCAAAAGCGATGCTAATTACACATATGTGATATGAATACTCACAAGCATGCCAAATATGAGTTATATGACTACCTTGTATGTTTAGAAGGCAAGCATGTTAGACTTTGTGGTTACATGACCTTGAATGACTTTAAATTGTTGAAATGTTCAACTTAGAACCATGTTATGAAAGAAGGGACCTAGACTGACTTAAGAAGGACCTTTGGCATAATAATATATTATGTATGAATGATTGGTTCAAGCTAGACAGAAACCACAAGGCAACAGCTGAGTCTTGGTTTGGCGAAGAGAATTTAGCAATTTCTGTAAACCCTAAACTTAACCATGGCGTTCTTTGTGCCGATCTGGAATTTGGGATCACATGATCGATTTTGGATGATTAACTTATATGATGCATATTTTGCTAAAATTGGTTTAAACCCTATTGATACATGTATATATGTGATGATTAAGTAATAAAGCGATTGGTTGCCATGTATAATGAAAGTCCATGGGTAAAAAGGTCTTAACCTTGAGCATTATAAATTTGCTTATAAAGTAACTAGATACTTGATTTCGTGATAAACATATAAGCTTATTTTGTACCATATGTGTATACTTGAATCATGACAAGCTTCATTTAAGAATGTGATTAGCATTACTTGTACTTATAATACGTTATAAATAGGATTCAAAAGTGTTGATTTATTAACGTGGAAAAACTATGCTTAAGGCAAGTATCCTAAACCCTTGCATTACTTTATTCAACGGATATCGTAAGCAAGTATCTAAACCTTATCTCTTTGAATGCAAGTGATCTTACTTATTCGTTCAATTGAACAAGTATGTTTAAATCTCTTGAAAACTATTATTCATGTTGGACTTGGTATTGTTCTTGAATATTGTGAAAGGGTTTATGCCATTGATTGAGCTAGTGTGGCGCCCCCAAAATAAGTCCACGACCCATTCTAAGTCACCAAATATCATACTATAAAAATCAAATACAAACTTCATTTATACAAGCTGTTGGTTGAGCGTAAATGCGAGAATCGACCACAGTTAAACTATGAGTTTTAATACAAATGTACGTAACTCTCATGGTGCCTCGACCACAACCTTACAATGTTAATTTACATAAAAGTATAGTCAAAAGCTATTTTAGAAATTAAAATCTTTGGGGCGTGCTCAAAGAAACCTTACGTACATGAGAGGCCATGAATCTAGGTTATGATAGATATCATATGTTCAGGAGAATTATCCTTGGTTGACCAAAGACCCCAAAAGAAAAGCGAGAAGATTACTATCATGTTACTTCCGATGGTGAGTCTTCTCTTGACATATAACTATCTCCACCGAGTCTACAATTGAACATTATATTTCAACAAACTCCAAGATCATATAGGTAGTGCTTTCGTAGATATACTTTCGACAAGTGGATGTACCTGACCATGTCTTATGATAACACGAGGTTGTATGTCATTAGACATCTTGTATGATAGTGGCAAAACACCCTTCAAAGTTGGGTTCACCTCACACCTATTCGGTTCACCAAAATTAAATATCAAATGGCGTATACAATCGACACACTTATCTAAAGTTCTCGATAAAATTATTTCTATACTATTTAGGGAGAACCTCAGCACTATAGACCACCATTCTATTCTCTATTACCCCAGCTTCGACCCATTTACTCTCTTATTACGAAAGGAATTGTGAAGCAAAAGGGTGAGCACAACTAGCCCGATAAAGAATATCATGACTAAAGATAATTTACATCATCAATAGCCTTCATCGGTAATAAATCGGAGATTTAGAACATATGGTAGATGATAAAATTTTCAACCATAGTTCTTGTGAACGAAGCGATCCATTAGAAGAGTCGAATAGACCATCAAGTCTATTATCTTCTCCATGTTAAAAATCCTGATAATGTTTTATCACTGTAACATCAATCAACAATTCACATCCACAATCATATGAATAACTCGTAATCATAATTGTGATTCTAAATTCCTCTTCGCACCGAGGATAAAGATAATTTTCATCACTATCTTCACTGAAACATCAAAAATCATGGTTATACCAAATTACAATTCTGCTTCATAATCATACTAATAAATTCATCTTTGCACTATGGCCAAAGATATTCATTAACAATTTATCTTTTTACTCTGGGCCAAAGACATATAAGCTGTATTTTAGAAGAAGTCAAGTAGAGTATAATATCTACTATATCTTTTACGAATTAAAAGTGTATAATCAATATATTATCGTTGAGACTCGACAATAAATAATACACATCATGAATCATCCCCTTCACTCGACCGAGGATATTCATGTAATCATCAATGGTCATGATTATCTAGAATAATCCACTGGTTATAATCATACCGATAAGCATCCATCGATGATACTACGGGCGATGAGGACTTTTACCACATCATCTATAACATTACGAGGTCATGATTATACGAATGATCCACGATCATAATCATACCAATAAGCAGTTCATATATGCATATAAGCCGAAGATACTCATCGATCAATAGTTCATCTTTGCACGTAAGCCAAAGATATACAAGCTGTAAAACCAATAATCAACAGTCCATCTTTGCACGTAAGCGAAGATAAAGATATAAAAGCTATAAAACCAATAATCAACGATCCATCGAGCACGTAAGCGAAAATGACTTTCATCACAATATAAGCATGAGGATGATGACAATGATATAAGCATTAATCAAAGCGAAATCAAGGATAAATATTAAAGACTTTAAATTTATCGAGTTTAAAAATATCAAATTATCGACATAATCTTTGCTTTGTGGAGTAAAATTCAAGAATAATATTCATGTACAAAAAATAATTTGGATGGAAAAGAAATATATTTTTGGGTAAATAGTACCCATAATAGTACCCTATGAATAGTACTTTGGGAATAGTACATCGTGAATAGTACCCCAGGCATGAAAAGTACCCCAAATACACGAGTGAATAATATTGCGTGAATAGTAATTTAGGTGAATAGTAACCCGTGAATAGTAACTCGTGAATAGTACTCAGAGCATAAAAAAGTACCCCGAATACAGGAGTGAATAATACTAGAGTGAATAATAATTTGGGTGAATAGTAACCCGTGAATAGTAACTTCGTAAAAAATACCAAAAAATGATATTCCATAGCGAGTACAAAAGAAATGATATCTCATACGAGTATAATAGAATATCTGAAAGCGCAAATGGATTTTCACGCCCATGCGGTAATCCGCGTAAGCAGATCATTTCCACAATTTAATAAAGAATGAATCTGAAGGATCATTCACCATGCATATGGTAATTCACATAGGCGAGTTATTCAGCGAGAATAATAAAGAATGGAATAACGGGAAGAATTCACTAAGCATGCGATGAGTCAGCATGACCAGACGAGTTATTCCCAGCGAATAATAAAGAATGGAATGGAACCCGGAGTTACGTAATCGACTTGCGCAGATAGGATATTCCAACGAGAATAATAAAAAATGGAAACGGTCGTGCGTAATCCGCATGCAGACGGGATATTCAATAGAATAATAAAGAATGGAACCCGGTCATTGGAACGAGGTCGTGCGTAATCAGCATGCAGACAGGATATTCAATAGAATAATAAAGAATGGAACCGAGGTCATGCGTAATCCTTACGAAGGCAAGGATATTCAACGGAATAATAAAGAATGGAATAACAACAGAATTCACCGTGCATGCGATTGGCCATACAGACGGAGTTATTCAATGAGAATAATAAAGAATGGAATAATAGAAGAATTTCACCATGTATGATGTACTTGGCATAGACATGTTATTCAACATAATAATAAAGAATGGAATAACAACCCTTACAGTATTGAAAGAAAATAACTCTCTTCGTGAATTGAAAGAATAATACCCCTTACCTTAGAAGAAAGCTGGATCTTTGGAATAGTGAGTTAGTAGACTTCTCTTCTTCTTTCTCTCTATAATTTCCCTTTATATTAATTGCTCTATAGCTTTAGTGAATTGGTGAAAAATAATGAAGGAATGAGCTTCTATTTATAGGAAAATATAGTTTCCATAATTACACATTTTGGGGCTCAAAATATTACAATATAATACCTTCATCTTTTCCTTCATTTTAATTTAGTCATGCAAGTTTTATCAAACTTGCACCCACCCCCTAATAGTAAATCATGTGAATCAATAGTAAATCATGTGACTCGATAGTTCTAAACATGTGGAAAAATTAATTATAATATAGTACCTTCATCATACCTCCATTTTTAACTTAGTCATGCAAGTATTATCAAACTGCACCAACTCCCCTAATAGTAAATGAATGTGATTCAATAGTACACATGTGAATAAATAGTTACAATCATGTGAATTAATAGCAATTAATTGCTCATTTATCCGATTAATTACCAGATTGGTCGATATAACTTCAGGACATCAATTTTTATCGAAATAAATGTCGATTTCCACTAACACTAATAATCCCAACACAATGGAACTATCAATTTCATCTTTAATCAACATGAACTTATTCATCATTAATATTATAACTCACAATATTTAACAACGGTCGTTCCCGGAAAGAGGGGCTTTTAGATAAGGATTTCTCTTATTGTAGCCATGATTAGGTGACCAAATCTCTCCTTGTGAGAACTTCTTAGACATTGTCAATATTGCAAATAATAATATGAATAACTTTATCATCTCAATTATTGATTTAATAATATAACATATTATCGAGATGATCTTTGTGATAATAATTGAATTAATAATTTGATAGATATGATCGTGACAATTCTTATGTAGCAATAATTGAGTATAAGCTGAGTGACTTCTCACGTAAGCATCAATAATCAATACTTGTGTATTATACTATGCAACCACGCGTATTATTCTTTTACTACTGCTAGAGTAATTCAATAGTTTTAACGATAACACTTTCGTTATTATTTTATAAAAGATAATTCTGTCGTTTTTTCTTACTACGACAATACTTAGTTGTGTAGGGTCCAACAATGATTGTGTAGTCCTACGGATATTCCCCGATAAAAAAGAATATTCTCAGAACCAAGCGAATATTTTATAACAACTTGCATACTTTGAAAAAATTTCACATATCACCCTTAACTTTAACCTTTTATCAATTTAACCATTTACTAAATAGAATAATTATAAGAAAATTGAATACTTTCATTTCATAAAATCTATTAAGTATTGTAGGTTGTGAGGCTTGGGGAATAATTATAATAAAACATTGTATATTATTCTAAATTAGATCTTCATACTGTGAATGTGTTATTTTAGTTATTCTTGTATTACCATGAGCGCGTGATGAACCAAATTGAGTGACCAAGTGGTGAGTGCAATTTGGGGCGTCATGATAGCACTGTAGAAGAGATGACTCGAGGAGTTGATGAAAGGCGTTATTTATGGCGGTATTGGATAGAAATATCCGATTATGTGAAGGAGGTGAAAGAGTTGAAGGAGGAGCTCCATGATATCTTAGAGGACAAGAAAAGCATAGAGTCAATGTGGGAAGAAGAGCACAACAAGAAGGTGTTAGCCAAGGACAAGGTCCGTGATGAAATTTGAAACACGAGGTCTTTGAGCTCGGAGGAGCTAAAGACCAAGAAGAAAAAGGTTAGTAGGATGTCCTATATATCATAGGAGTTCTCACAGGGGATTTTCGTGACAAGTGGTTGAATATCCTGTGGAAGCGAGGAAAACGGTATACTATAAATTTGAGATGTGATATTTGGTCTTGCTAATCTGATTATGAGAAAGCCATAAGGAAGATGTAATCTAGTTACTAATTAGAGTAGAGTTAGATATGTAAATATATCGTATCTATGTAGTGACGTAAAACCCTCTTTTGTATATCAAAGGGTAGTCTTTTGTAAATCTCAATTTTTAGAAAGCAATTGCGGGAAGGTAATATAATCAGCTAAGGCTGTGTAATGATGAACGATGTAGTATTATACTACAAGGAAGAACATATCAATATAAGCCTTTAATGGAACATGTTGTGCTTGATGTGTATGAGTTATTGTTTAATAATTAATAATAACCAATTAACAAGAAGAAAGTAATAATGAAGTGTTATTTATTTTAATGAGAAAGAATCTTGAGAAGAAGACACAGCGAAACCAAAGAAGCGAATGTGAATCAATAGGAAGAAGTAGAGTTAACTTGATGCAAGAGTTTGTTAATTTATTATAATTTGCTTTTAACGAATAAATGAATGTACCCATAAATCCTACAGTAGTACGTGCTACTACATTTAAGGATTTTTAGAGTGTTGGTCCGCCGGAGTTCAAAGGAATTACGGACCCTATAGAAGCCCAAACTTGGGTAAAAGAGATAGAGAAGGCATTTGTTATTGTAAATATCGATGAGGGGCAAAAGGTTGCTTTTGCTACCTATATGATGAAGGGAGAGACCAACTTTTGGTGGGAGGCAAACCAGGCTAGGGCTGAGATAGAGAATTTAACATGGATGCGGTTCAAGGAGATTTTCTTCAAGAACTACTTTCCCACGAGTATGCAGGGGGGATAGAGATGAGGTTTCTGGAGTTGAAACAAAGGGAAATGACTATTCCCCAATATGTTGCCAAGTTGATGAATAGCGAGGTTTTACTCCACATCATGTGGATCTACGGAGGTTAGGAAGGCAAGAAGATTCGAGAAGGGCTTGAAACCACAGCTCTATAGATGGATATCAATGTTTCAAAGTACTTCCTTTGGAACCATTCTAGAAAAGGAAATAATTGTCGAAGGTGGTAATGAGGCTCTAAGCCAGTACCACAGGGAGAAGAAAAACAAGAATAAGGTAGATGGGGGAGTGAAAATCGAGGGAGCCAGTGGTAGTGGCAATGGCCAAAAGAGGAAGGGTTTTAACTCTGGTAATACCAGAAAGTAAAGCAAGGAGATCTAAGAAGAGGATGGAGGCATGCAAGAAGCTGTGGCAAGACTCACTTAGAGTCTGTCTCAAAGGAAAGTCGAGTATGCTTCAATTTGTGGGACGGGAGGGTCATATTTCACCTAACTGTCTAAGTTAGAAGAAGAGCACCGTGGATGCTTTGTGTGTGGATCAAGTGATCACATAGCGAAGAATTGCCGGAGAAGGGAGACGGGAGCGGGAATAAGGGCACTAATAGTAGTAAGTTAATTATTAGTGGTCCAACTTCATACAGGTAAGCCGATGGCCCACACCTTTAACATGACGGACCAAGATCTGCGATTACAAGTAGCAGGGGATGTAGTTGCATGTATTATCCCGATTAATGATATAAATGCTTATATGTTGTTTGATTTGGGTGCTACTTGTTCTTTTATAGAATGTGATTTTGCTAGACGATTAGGATTACTTCCTGAAAGATTGCCGATACCTTTGAATATTAAGGTAGCAAATGAAGAAATAATTCCTGTTGAAAACATTTATAGGGGTTGTTGTGTAGAAATACGAGGTTATATTATCGATAGATTTGATACCGATAAAGTTGGGAGAATTCGATGTAATTCTCGGGATGGATTGGTTATTTAACCATGGTACAATTATAGATTGCCAAAAGAAGTGTGTAAACATTAGAACGTTGACACAACCTCATATAGTATTTCACGGTAATAAATTCTTTGAGACATTCGTGTTGTCTTACCATTACACAAACTAGGAAATTGTTGAGGAAGGGATGTATAGGTTATTTGTGTCATGTTATTGATACCCAGAGAGTGGGAGCAACGATGGAACAAATACATATAGTTAAAGAATTTGTGGATGTATTTCCAAGCGAATTACCAGGTCTTCTGCCAAATAGGGAGATCGAATCCGTATCATATGGCGCCAGTAGAGATGAAGGAGTTGATAGTTCAATTACAAGAACTGTTGGACAGAAAATACATACAACTGAGTGTTTCTCCATGGGGAGCACCGGTACTGTTTGTGAAGAAGAAGGACAAATCGTTGAGACTTTCTATCGACTACTGAGAGTTGAACAAGTTAACGATAAAGAATAAATACCCATTGCCCAGGATAGATGATCTTTTTGATCAATTGAAAGGGGCAAAGTATTTTTCTAAGATAGATTTGAAAATAGGGTATCATCAGTTGAAGGTTAGAAAGGAGGATGTACCTAAGACAGCATTCGGGACTCGTTACGGCCATTACGAGTTTTTGGTGATGTCATTTGGGTTAAGGAATGCACCAGCTGCATTTATGGATATGATGAACAGAGTGTTCAAACAATATTTGGACAAGTTCGTCGTAGTGTTTATCAATGATATTCTAGTCTATTCTAAGACGCCAGAAGATCACGCTGAACACCTAAGGTTAGTGTTGGAGACACTAAGGAAGGAGAAGTTATATGAGAAATTCACAAAGTGTGAATTTTGGCTAGAAAGGGTATAGTTTTTAGGACATGTTATTGACCGGGATGGAATTTTAGTGGATCCAGCGAAGGTGGAAGCAGTGATAAATTGGGAACAACCAAAAACGCCAACTGAGGTACGAAGTTTCCTAGGGTTAGCGGGATACTATCGAAGATTCATCCAAAGATTTTCTAAGATAGCTACTCTGTTGACTAATTTGACAAGGAAGATAGTGAAGTACGTATGGACTGAGAAGTGTGAAAACAGTTTTTAGGAACTAAAGAAAAGGTTGAGTGAAGCACCAGTATTATTTTTACCCGATGATACAGGAAATTTCGCAGTTTATAGCGATGCTTCGCATAGAGGACTTAGTTGCGTGCTCATGCAGCATGGCGAGGTCATTACGTATGCATCACGGCAGTTAAAGAATTATGAGAAAGTTTATTCTACTCATGATCTGGAACTGGCTGCAGTAGTGTTTGCCTTAAAGATATGGAGGCATTACTTGTATGAAGAGAAATGTGAGATATACACGGACCATAAGAGTCTAAAATATATCTTCACGCAAAAGGATTTGAATATGAGACAAAGGAGATGGTGGAGTTGGTAAAGGATTACAATTGTGATATCTGTATCACCCAAAAAAAAAGCGATGTAGTGGCCGACGCCTTAAGTAGGAAGGGTTGAGAAAAGTTATCTATGTTAACGACTCAAACTGAGTTAATAACAGAGATGGCTAGAATGGAGTTGGAGGTGAAGTTACCAAGTGAATCGGGTCAGAGATTGTTTACAACGGAGATTCGATCTACAATTATAGAGAGAATCAAGGAGGTACATCTCAAAAATGATGAGTGTGATCAGATGAAGAAGTGGCTAGCAAAGGAAAAAGATATAAAGTATAGTCTTGATAACGAGGGGTTATTACGATTTGAAAGAAGAATTTGGGTTTCAAATAAGACAACATTAAAGGAGAAAGTGTTACAAGAGGCTCATAGTTCGAGATACTCGATTCATCCTGGTAGTACTAAGATGTATCAAGACCTTCGCAGAGTTTTTGGTGGCCGTACATGAGAAAGAGATAGCAAAATACGTGAGTAGGTGCTTAACTTGTCAGAAAGTTAAGGCCAAACATCAACGACCAAGTGGCTTGTTACAGTCATTAGAGATTTTGGAGTGGAAATGGGAGCATATCACGATGGACTTTGTGGTGGGACTTCCGATTACACAAAAAGGGTATTACGCTATTTGGGTAATAATGGACCGGTTGACGAAGTCGGCTCACTTTTTGCCAATAAGAATCAAGTATAACTTAGATCAGTTAGCTAAACTTTATGTTAAAAAAAATTATTTCCAGACATGGAGTACCAGTTTCGATAGTGTCAGATCGTGATCCACGATTCACATCAAACTTTGGAGAAGTGCGCAAGAAACGGTGAGGAACAGCTGATTGAAGTTAAGTATAGCGTATCATCCACAAACAGATGGGCAGAGTGAAAGGACAATTCAGACGCTAGAAGATATGATGAGATCTTGTGCATTGGATTTCATGGGTAGTTGGGATGATCATCTACCATTAGTAGAGTTTGCGTATAACAATAGTTATCATGCGAGCATAGGCATGCCGCCTTACGAAGCTTTATACGGAAGGAAGTGCAGAACACCATTGTGTTGGGACGAAGTGGGAGAACGCCGAATGCTAGGACCTGAATTGGTGCAGCAAACAGCGGATATAGTTAAGCTGATACAAATGCGTCTAGTAGCAGCTCAAGACAGATAGAAGAAGTTTGTAGATTTGCATCAAGTAAACAGAGAGTTTGAAGTAGGCTCTATGTATTTCTAAAGGTATCTCCCTGGAAAGGAAAGATACGCTTTAGGAAGAAGGGAAAGTTAAGTCCAAGGTTTATAGGACCTTTCAAAATATTAAAAAGGGTCGGAGAGGTAGCTTACATGGTAGCGTTACCTCCAAACTTAGAATGAATACATAATGTATTTCATGTATCTGTGTTACGTCCTTATAAGCCAGATTATAAACACGTAATAGAGTATGAGCCTATTCATATTGAGAAGGACTTAACATATGAAGAGATGCCAATTCAAATCATTGATAGAAAGGAGCAAGTTCTGAGGAATAAAGTTATACCTTCAGTAAAGGTGTTAAGGAAGAACCACGAAGCCGAAGAAGCAACGTGAGAACTTGAAGAAAAGATGAAGAAGAATTACCCTCAGTTATTTGTTTAAGTAAAGCGGGATTCTGGGGACAGAATCCTTATAAGGGAGTGAATGTAACGACCGAGAAAATTGGATTAATTGTAAAATAATTTTATTTGATTAAATAATGAATAAAATTATATTATATGTTATTATAATGAGTTAATAAGATGAAGGTTGTTATATAACCTAAAAATGTTGGAATATCGCAGTATTCTGGCTACGTGAAGAAATTAAAGTGTTTGAATTTCCAAGACGAAAATAAAAGCTTTCCGAGAAATTTTTCGAAAAACACTATTCATCAATATCTGCTCGGGAATTATTTTTGAACTTCCGAGAAATACGTAATGATAGAATAACAAGGAAGGATGGATTATGTAATAATAATTCAAGTATGGCAAACGCAGTTTTTCGCCTGTGTACTAAGTTCAACAATATTAGGGAAAGTAAAGATTGAATAAACGATGATCGTATGATATGCATGTATTATACGAAGCAAAGAATACGAGTATAATATGAAGTATTATACGAGTATGTATGAATGATAGTATATCGTATATGATGAATGATTATACAAACTAGTATACGAGAAGTATACGTAGACTATACGTTAAAAGCATTAAGCCAATTGTAATGGACTTGTAGGATTTTTGTAGGAATTAGGCAAGCCCAAATGTAAACTTGTAAGGCCCAATGTTTGATAATACAAGATGTTAAGCCCAATGTAATTAAAACCTAAGCCCAAACCAAAAATCGAACTCGTGGATCGAACTGATGGGTTACCGAATAAGAAAAACCCATGTGGGCCCCATGAAGCACATGGCCAGCCATCTTGGTGACCAAGTAAAGTTGTTTTACTTGGTGAACAAGATAGGAATAGTAAGGAGGTGGGATGGCTTTTTTACCAAATTTCCCTCACTTTGTAAATCCTATAAATAAGAGAGTTGCTTGTTAAATTTTCACCAACATCTTAGAGCTTTCATATTGAGAGAAAAGTGAGAAGTGTCTTTGATAATCCAAGAGAAGAAGAAGAAGAAGAAGGAAAGGTAAGAACTTCAAAGGTAATGAATCCTTAACCATTAATCTCCATCTCTTCAATTATATTTGATAGAGAAGTGAGTATTGGTGGAGCATGTATGATAAAGAGTGATAAGGATGGTTATTAGAGGACTTAAACCTTAATAAACCATGTTGTAAGTGAATCATAATTATAAAAATTATGAACTAATGAAAAACATTGAAGAATTATAATTTTTTTTTTGATGGACAAGTTTAAAACCATCATTTTTAGGCTTAGATAATATATGTTGTGATAATGGAATGAATCCATTTGGAACGGTGTAAAAATCTCAAGTAACGAAGTTACGGCAAAATTTATGAGATTAGACGATAATCGTCGAAATCGTTAAATTCTCGGAATGGAAGTCAAAAGTCACCATTGAACTCAAAAACGTTGGTTTTCAATGGAGAATAGTCTAAGTTTACAATTTTAGGGTTGCGGACTCAAAAATGGTTAAATTCTGACTTAGAACGAAGAAATAAGCTATGAACGTTCACGAACGTTTATCGATTTCATAATAAAGAACTTAATAGGTGAATTCTGTGTTAATAGATTTGAAAATGTAAAATTCTTGAATGAAAGCGTAAAGCATGTGATATGTGAGCTAACGGCTTTTGAACGAGCCAATTCGGACTTATAATAAACAAGTTATGAGCCCGAAAAATTCACAAAATAAGAAAATTGTCAAATCCATCTGAGGCTCAGGGCTGGTGCTGCATCGCGGCTCAAAGCTTTGTAATTGGTACCAGAATATGAGATGTTAATCACGAGCACGGCGCCAAAGGACAACATCTATTAGGAAGTCA
Source organism: Panax ginseng (assembly GCA_020205605.1). Classification (NCBI taxonomy): domain Eukaryota; kingdom Viridiplantae; phylum Streptophyta; class Magnoliopsida; order Apiales; family Araliaceae; genus Panax; species Panax ginseng. The sequence goes on from JAINUU010000074.1 coordinate 112,672, forward strand.
CATGCGTGTTATGTATAGAAGTCGATGCGTTGGCCAAAGATTAGGTAAGGCATAGAGAAGAAGGCTTATGAATATAAAAAGAATGTCAGTTGATTAATGGTGAATTATAACATTAATAAAATTGAAGTAACATCCTTAATGATGATAATAACCTTAAGAATTACAACTATAGGTTGACGAACAATTACTTGAATGTAAATGTAAAGTAATACGATAACCTGTAACGAATGTTAAACAATCTAAGGAACCATTAGATTGAGAAGAATGGTAAGATACATTAGTGACCATACATGATTGATTATGACCTAATGTGGTATGTTATGTGATTATGTATTGTAGAAACCTTAAAGATCCAAAAGGAAAGTGTATTAAATGTAGAAGACGTTGAAGGATGTTCAGTCTTATGAGCTAAAATCTACTCAACATCCTTGTCAAACTGCTTTCTGATCACTGGCAGAGCCCCCTTAACTTCATTTCTGCCAGCATAAAGCAATTCTTGCTGGAATGGCTTCAGGTATCTCACATGAAACGTTAGATGTACCTTCAATCTGTCTAGAAGCTTTAGTCTGTAAGCCACAGCCCCCCTTTCTTCAGCACTTCGAATGGGCCGTCATACTTTGGAACAAATCCTCTAAGCACTGACTCGCTACTGATCTTCTTCAAAATCAAAAGAGTTAGCTTCAGCAACACCATGTCTCCCACTTTGAATTCAAGCGACCTTCGATGTGAATCTGTATACTTCTTCATCCTTCTCACTGCTTTGCTCAAGCTGTCTCGTGCTATCTTAAGCAACTCTGTTCTAGCCCTTGCAAACCGATAGGCAGCAGGACAATTACCTTTGGTACGCTGCACCGCCACATCATTCCGAGTCCTTAGCTGAAAACCCATGCTCAGCTCAAAGGGACTCATACCCGTTATAGAAGATTGATGCAAGTTATAGCAAAACTGTGCTGGTTCAAGCTGTCAGGAATAAGCATGTGAATGATATTCCTATTTACATATGATTTGATTATGATATATATATATATATATATATATATATGAATGAATATGCAAGTATGCTTGCATTAAGAAAAGCTTTAAAGTCCTTTGATAGATAATAGAAACATATGTACAAGGACTTAGAATGAATTGATCAAATGTGTTGATCCTACATAAGCAAAACAGCTTTGTAAAGTCCTTAAAAAGAAATGATGTACAAGGACTATAAATATAGAAAGATCAAGCATGTTAGGTTGATCTTATGATGCAATAGATAGGCTTGTCTGATCGTCGAGCACTGCACCAGAAATTGTAGTCTGCCGGAGAGTCATGGAAAACTCGAGAGCTATCGAGGCAGAATCGTAGTCTGCAAGATAGTAGATCTCGGAGTTCGTAGACTTCCAGGAGAGACGAGGAAGGATCGTAGTGTGTCGTGGAGAACTTCCTCAGGGCCGTAGTCTGCTGAGGAAGTCATGTTCGTAATCGTGAGAGACAACCGCCACGAAGCCACCAAGTATCTCGCCAAAGCTAAGTCAAGAATCGTAGACTACACTCGTAGTCGTGAGAAGTCTACTAATCATACCAGAGGCGAGAGATCATAGTCGAGCAAGATCGGATGAAGACAACAAGCCACAACAACAAAAATCGTAGAGTGTCAAGAATCGATCTCTTGGAGTCGTGATTGCCCACATGCACCAAAGTCAATTAGAGAGCGTAACTAAGACCTCAACAGATGTGCTCTAATGCCAAGGCGAGAATCGTGAAGCAAATACGATTCTCAATGAATAAGCACTCCCAGAATATCCAAATGAATGAAGCCTCTGGTTGGCACTGCATAGATACGTTCCACCGGAAAGAAACCAGAGAGCACTCAACGAATGGCATGCAAGCTAATAGAAGATCTAAGCACCAACCCAATCAGCATCAAGATTGAGTTGTGAAGCCATTCGAGATGAATTCTTCCACAAGGAGATCGGAAGAAGACTTCTGTAACTGACTAAGAAAAGTCAGCAAGTGCAGTAGCTGTCAAGCAGACAGAAGACAACGATCCTGGAAGTTACTAGGATCGTAATGTTTGCCAAACAAAGAAAGAATTGATGGAGTGCATACAGAGATACTGGACAGCTTCTGAAAAATAAGGCTAAAGTGATTAAGCATTGGGTCAGTCCATTGATGATAAGTGAACGGGAGATCACAAGAAGAAAGCGAGCTGGACACGCCACAAATCTGAAGTGTCTTGTTATTCAAAAGGGGCCAGAGCAAGAAGTCAAGCCATTAATATCTGAGAGCTGCTGAGGCAAACAGAAGTGTTGAAGCTCTACACAAGAGAAGGAAGAGGTGTTCTACATTGAAGATTAAATCAACACTCTTCAAGATCGTGAAGTGTCGCTCTCTACCGATCAACAAGACACTACGATCAGTCCATGAAGTCATGCATCAAAATCGTAGAGTTCGAATAATCAAGATCAAGCATTGGCAGCAGCTCAATCTCGAAAGGTAATATTCTGACAAGAACTCATTGAGAGCATCGATGTAAAGGACAACCTCCGATCGAGAAATCGGAAGGGTAAAATAAAGTTGTCGACCTGCCAAAGATATCAAAGTGTCATATCTGACAGGGTTGGTGAAAAAGTAGACTGCAGTGTCAGGAAGTTAGAAAAAGATGTCATGTCACATCTGCAGTTTGCACCAAATAACTCGAGATCTGCAAAGAAATTTGAATAGCTTTCAACGGCTACTTTCCAACGGGAAGATTGGGAAGCAGTATAAATCAACAAAGCTTCAAAGATCAAAAAAAGTTGATGATTGCATTATTGTAGAATCGTTGAGTTGGTGAATGATATTGTTGACTCTACGAGTTCCACCAAAGATCAATAGAACAAGTCTCAGTGACAGTGAGACTACCAAGGTGGAAGTGAAGCAACTTTGAAGAAGGAATCAAACATATCGAAGCTTCACTTAACAAAGATGATAATGCCATCAAGATGGCAAACCAAGCCGTTGAGAGCCGAGAAGGCCAAGAAGATAAGATTCGTGAAAGTGGCTAAGTACAAAGAAGATCAAGAGAGCCACTCTACGAATCACCATGAACCGAAAGCTGAAACGGAACAAGTGCATAACCATGTCTGCAAAGTATTCAAGAAGGGTTCAGGGATTGCTAAGTGCCAAACAAAGTCTACTAAAAGCATGAGGCTTAGCAAACCCGGATGGTGATGGTGCATGATTGATACTGAGATGAAGATGAGCAGAAAAGAGTGAAGATCAGTTGCACCAAAGAAGATGTGGTCTAGACCCAAAGCAGAATGCAAAGAGGACCACACCAAGCTGCTAAGTACAAAAGATGTTCAGAGCCTAATGACATCTTAGCAGCTCAGGACCAACAACATCAACATTGCTGCAACAACAAGAAGCTGGGGTACGAGGGTCCTTGTCCGAAGGGACTAGATGAAGTTCCAAGCCTGGTGGTCTTGAAGAGTTCCTAGGGAACTAGAGAAGTTCCAAGGCTGCTGGCCTTAAAGAGTTCTTAGTGAATGAAGTCCCAAGGTCACCGGCCTCAAGGAATCTTAGTGATTCGTGGTGCTACCCTTCCTCAAGTGGAAATCTCGCTAGTTGAAAGCGTAAGAGTGGATTAGGAGCTTGAGTCTCTGAACCACTTAAAACCCCTTGTGTCTTTTACTTTATGTCATTTACATTATGCACATTAACTGCTATAACTGCTTACCACTGAACTAACTCTATGAATAATGTATGTATGATTATGAATATATCAATGAAGGGGATCTTTTACTTATTCCGTTGTGCTTGAAAAGATTCTTATGTTTGTCACATGCTAAATTATTAGCAATACAAAATAAATCAGAAAAGTATTGACATCAAAAAGGATCTATTTAACCCCCCCCCCCTTCTAGATCTATTGTGCCTCATCGAACTAACACAAGCAACTCCACCATTCTTTTCGACTTGCATAAATACATAATGTCGTAGATACTCCTCAAGAAACTAATTCATTCTCTCGGTTTGACCATCTGTTTGTGGGTGGTTCATTGCATCGAACTTTAATTGACCCAACCAAGCCAAACAAAACCATCTAAAACATGCCCATGAACTGCGGTATCTCAATCATCGATGATATCTTTAGCAACCCAAAGTACTTCACAACATTTTTGAAGAATAATCCAAAGAAACCACATTTGTTGTGCAAGCATGAGGTGCTTTGGGATGAACATCAGATACTCGAAAAATGATCAACCACTTGAAAAATTGATCTCATCCCATCAAACTTTAGCAACCAAAAAATGAAGTCCATCGACAAGTGATTGTCCGTAATTAAAGTTTAAAGAATTAGTTATTAATAAAATAAATTTTATTAATAATATTTTGTGCTATCGCTTATTAATAGTTCTAAAACCTAGGATGATTATAAATCTGGGAGGATTCGGCACGAGCTAGACCGAGCGAGTAAAAATTTTCAAGACAAAAATAAAAAAATTTAAACAAAATGTTTTCAGGGAAAAAGACGAAATAGACACTATTCACCTGACAAAACCTTAAAAGGGTTAGGGTTTGAATAACCTAAGCCTTTTCGAGAGTTCAGTATGTCAAAATGACATTCCGTCGAAAGATTTGACGATAATATATCGTGAAATATTAAATAAGCCGATAAAAATTTTTCTCAAAAAACGTGCAAAAATCGAATGAAAATAAAAATGATGAAAAGTACTGTTATGTACTTTTCACTCGTTTAACTACGTTAGGGGAAAACATGAAGGAAAACGCTTAATGTCAAAAAAAAGTGTTTTCGCCGAGATCCAAGAATACGTAAAAGTTAATCGGTAAAGGAAAGACGAAATATCCAAAAATATTTAGATTCCGAGAATCGCAGTTTTTAAAACTGTCGGATGAAACCCAAAAGACAAAACCACAAAACTTCCAAGGGAAGTTACGTGAATAGTAAGGAGGTGGGAATAGTAAGGAGGGTGAATAGTAAGGCAGTTTGGCCAAATGACTAAAATGCCCCTAGCCTTAAAAATCTATAAATAGGAAGCTAATTTCATTTTTTTTTTGCTAAATTGTGAGTATTATAAACCAAAGAAAGAAAAACATATCTAGGGGCATACCCCGTGAAAGAAATATAGCAACCACATCAGAGACAAGCCAATGATGTACTTGCTATATCCAAGGCTATAATCGCCAACATCTAAGATTGGGATATTTTACAATATAAGAGCTAAAATTTTTAACTGAATACAATTTGCATTTAACAGCCCCAATACGCCTTGAGCAAGATCAAGAAGAAGACGGGGTTTCACCATGGGCTCATCTATTCCTTTCATTCCATACTTTATAGATAATATGAATAGCCAAGTGAGCTTTATAATCCGAGATGACATTTGGTCTATTTGAGAATGTTGTATGTGATGAATCGCAGTGTCCTACCAAAAGGAACACCGAACCAACCATGAACAAAGAAGCACTAAACCAAGAAGTTATTGGGAAAAGGCATACCAAAGAAAAGGTGGAGAATAATTTGGGGCATGAAAGTACAGAGACAACAGGAAGCAATGGTTATGTCACCACCTCTTATGAAGAGCCGCCTGTAAGAAGAAAGAATAACGTGGGACCCGCAGATTGTGCCACAAGAGTTTGAACTAAGGGGCAAAGTGGCACTCCCACAACGAATAGAAGACGAGATATGGGAAGCTTTAACCGAGGTAAGGCCTTCCCAACACACCTAATCCGGACCGAGAGAAGCGGCAACAGACACTAAGTAGTTTGTCCTTCATCTCGCATAAGGCTATGGTAATTGGATATAGGAGGTTGCCATGAGCATTGTGTGATGATGTCACCGACTTTTGGTCGAGAATGGCAAACCGTAATTTGAGACTATAGGATCCGTACGATGTATCGGGCAAGAGGGCGTTATTCAGCAAGGGTCTTGCCATAAATTGATGTTCGCCGTTACCCACTTTATATGTAACAAAATTGATGGCTAAGCTTCTAAGGTTTAGGACTTTTGCCAAATCCAGAAGCATTAGAGGGGATGGGGGTAGTCTAGAAGTTGTGCTTCAAGAGGAGAGTTTTGTTAACCCATCGAGCCTGCAGTAAAGAGGAACATTTGAAACAGATAATCCGCCATGTGTGGAGCATAATCTGTGCTTTGTTCCATTCAACAACTTTTTAATACCTAACCCACCTTCTAGAAGGGCCAAGGTGACACGGGCCCAAGAAACCTTTGAACCATGTTTGTCGAAGCGAGGAGCCCTTCCAAAGAAATTCTAGACAGAGTCGCTCAATTTGCTTGGTGACTGATTTGGGAAGAAACGAAATAAGGCACTCAATATGATTGAATAGCAAACAAAATGGATTTAATAAGTTGCACCACCCAAAAGGAGAGAAGTAGATTAGCCCAGGACTTAATTCAAGGGTGATCTTTTGAATGAGGGGCAAGCAATCACCAAGAAAGCTTCAATGTAATGAGGGCACTCCTAAGAATTTGATGTCAAAAAGGAGCCTCGTGCCTATATTGAGAGATGTAAGAATGGTAGCAACCCAGATTAGAGGGACGCATGAGGAAGCACCGACTTTTGGCCGAGATTGATGGATAGAGTCGGAGAAGGTTGTGAAAGCATCAAGGCTATGCTTTAGAAGGTCGATGATTGCATGTCACCGTGACAAAATAGAAGGAGGTCATCCGCGAAGCAAAGGTTGGTAATTTTACATGCCTTTGTTCTCCAATGGAAAGAAAAATTTGAGAGGAAGAAGCTTTATCAAGAAGGAGAGCAAGGACTTCCATGACTAAAACAAACAGACATGGAGAGAGAGGGTCGCCAAGCGGATAATTTTGTTTGCTTTGGAAATAGACACACAATCGACCATTAACTTTAACAAAGAACATAGTCAGTAGATATGCAACTTCGATCCATTGTATAAATTTAGTAGGGTAGCCAAAGAGGGTCGTAACATCAAAAAGGAACTCCCATCTAATGAGAAGTCAAAGGCTTTTTTCAAATCAATTTTAACCGCACATCTAGATGGGCCGATGGTCTATGGTAATTTCGAGCGTACTCTTGGGCCAAAAGAATGTTGTCACCGATTTTACGTCCCAGATAAAGGCAAATGAGAGTATGAGATGAGGTCGTGGAGAGTAGCTTTGAGTCTAGCTGCTAGGATTTTGGATATGCATTTATATATAGAATTGCGAAGAGGATATAGTGCCTCAAGTCGGACACATGAGGTGGGGTTTGGGGACCTTAGGAATAAGAGCGACAAGAAAAGGGCATTGGACTCTTTTAAGCATATGTCCGTAAATGAAAAAAGATTGAAACAGCTTTGACAAAATCATCCCCACAAAGGTCCCAAGAATGAAGAAAGAAGTTCACGCTGAAGCCGTCGGGGCCAGGGCTTTTGTTTCTCCGCATGCCTTTAAGAGTAGATAGAATTTCCTCAGAGTAACAAGAGTCGCAAGAGAGGGAATCATATCGGGTTGATACGCTTTGTAATCACTTCAACTAAGGCCACCCCACCGTGTAGAGGAGGAGGTTTTTGGTACCCAAAAGATTTTGGAAGTAGCCAACAAAGAAGGGACTTAATCATTCCTGATCATGAGTCAAGACACCCTATTTATCCTCGATGCTAAGTATCTTATTTGAATTCCACCGACTTTTGGTTTTGGCATGAAAGTATTTGGTGTTTTTATCCCCAAGGAGAGCCATCAAATCTGGATTTTTGTTGTAAAAAGTTGTTCTTCTATAGTAAGGGCATCCCATAAATCCTTGGTAAGTTTCCTCCAAGATCAAAATTTTCCGGGGAGATAGGAGTATTAGACAGCTTGAATGGTCATTCAAGAGCATGTAAGAGCTTGCCAGCCATTTCGACGCTTGTAACAAAGCAGAGCCCTGCTGTTTATTCAGATCAATAAGAGCTCGCTTGGTTCTCTTCAAGCTTTTCCGCAAGAACAAAAGAGGGAGCCAATAATACATGTAGCCCAAGCTTGGGAAACTACCTCCTCGTAACCATCCAAGAGGGTAAGATGATTGAAAATTGAAAAGGCTTCAAGGATTTGGGAGCAGGGAGACCAAGAGACAAAATAGTGGGATTATGATCCGAGAAACCTCTAGCCCCAAAAGTAGCCGTGAGAGAGTGAGTCATTTGAGTGAACCATGTCCGCATTCCCAAGAGCTCCTCATTCACCTTACGAGAAATAGTTCTATCCCTCGAGAGTTCCACCAAGTGAAGTAAGGACCAACAACTCTAATGTCATCCAGACCCGCTTGTTCAAGACATGATTTAAAGTTCGGACACGCCACGACCACATGTCGTTACCCTCTGCGATTCATCAAGGTCGCAAATTTCATTAAAATCCCTAGTAACGCATTCATCTAGAAATGATGGAATGAGAGGAAGAGAGCTCATGCCATAATCGCCACGCCGTAGGGAGTGTTAAGACCAGAGACGATAGTAACCAAAAAGGTATCAATGATCCAACCAAATTTAATTCACAATGTATAAGTTCTGGGAAGATTTCAGGCAACATGTTAACAATTCAAAGAAAGTTAGGTCAGTACCAACCCATATTCTACCATTGTCATAATAATCATAATTAAAAGCCCCGGGCCCAATAAGCAAAAAGATTAGAGGAAATAGCCCTGGATTTGTGACATTTGACTCTAGTTTCCACAAGGCCAACAAAAGATATGTGATTGTCCAACAAAAGGCATGAACATCACTGCTTTTTGAGACTTATTTAAACCTCTAACATTATAGAACAGAGCTTAGACATAAAAAGATAAAGAATTAGGGAGGAGTTTTCCCTACCTTGTTCCTCCTTTGAAGCGTAAGGAGAACCAACAACCTCAACCTTTGCTTTCAGCTTAAGATCTCTGCCTTCCTTTTCGTCAACGATTTTGAGTTTATCAGTAAGAGGGTTGAGAAGGGGTGGCAAAGAGTTGCAATCTGGGAAATGCAAATCCGGATCCCCAAGGTCATGAAAGGATTACCAAAGAAATATGTGGAGAAGAGGAAGAAGGATTCAAAGGGATAGAGGGGGAAACCAAGGCATGGGGATTTTTCTGGGCAATAACAGTCCAGCCCTCTTCAGAAGCCACAGAGGGAGAGGTGAAATTAGAGAGAACTGCAGTAGTAGAGGAAGAAGGACCAAGGCCAACAGCAGCTTTAGTGGAGGATTTTGGAACCCATTGATAGTTGGAGTTCGGACATTTAATCAGAGAGTGCCCAAAAGTTTTGCAAACCGAAAGGTGACGGGGGTCTGCTCGATATTCAACAAGGATATCCACCGATCGCTCCTCACGCTCATCTTCATTCAAAATAATAACAGGGAGAGAATCAGTGTAGGGCCGCAACATCGGGCCCACACAACCGAGCATAAGGAAGAGGGTCGAGTCTTTCCGTGACTTTATCCAAGAAAAGTGGCTTCCCACCCCACTAAGAATGTAACTAAGGCCTTCGTTCGTCCAATAAAGAGAGGAATGCCATGAAATTTTACCTGCATAGGGCTTTAGAGAGCAAGCCTCTAGTAATGTCAATACCCTCCTTCCATTTCTTCAACAAGATTCGCTTGTTTGAGATATACCAGGGCCCATAGCAAGGATGTTTTCATGAGCTTCAAATTGAGTTGAATTTGAAAATGTAATACCCTTTTTCATGCAGGAGCACTTTAGATAAACCCATCGAGCCCCAAAGTTTTTTGAACAATAGGCTCCACTACCTTGAAAGGGAGCTTTGAGTGAAGAAAATAGCCCACAAGGCTATCAGCACCACGTGTCACGCCTTTTTTAGTACCTCCCATGGGAGGTCTAATGAGAGAAGGCCTTCACCAGACGGGGGGAAAAACTTTAAAGTAGACTTCCTAGGAGCATCATTCGCAACAACCTCACTCCAAGAGGGCTTATCGAGGAACTGGAGTTGGTAAATGAGGGAAAGAACAACCTTAGTAGGTCAGAATGGAGGACAATCCAATGTGTTGGGCTTCTCACAGAATTTTGAGTGGAGTTAGTAGCACATGAACGGGAGGAGCATCATCCACATTAGTAGAGAAGTTAGCTTTCGCAAACTTTTGTCAAGAAGATTGAGATCATTATCATCCCTACGCAGACACCTGGGAGAGGTTGATAATTCATTTAACTCTTTAACGGAGAAACCATGGGCTACAAGAAAATCCAATAACTTTTGATTTTTACGCCTTTCATCCGCAAATTTGAAATTCTATCCCGAGAGGAGAAATGTCAAAAGAATAATATTTCCTTCATTTCGCACTCCATGCCCAAGGCCCATACTTGCCGCCCCCAATCACTATCAAGCGCAGACGAGCCATCCGAATCCACAAAGAAGATCAAGGAAGGGGAAGAGGGAGAGAGATAGAGAGAGAGAGAGAGAGAGAGAGAGAGAGAGAGAGAGAGAAAGTTTGGATGGGAGAAAGAAGAGGAAAATGAGGAGTAAAGGTTGCTCGTGAGTAAACTTCATTCGATGGAAAGAGATTAAAAGGAGAAAGGAAATCCAAAACCTAGTCTCTTATAAATTTTCTTTTAAGTTTTGTAAGTTTAAAACATAGCTTAATGAGAATAAGGAGTAAAAAGATGTTAGGAATGATTTCATATGGTTGAAATCATGAGAAAAGAAGAAATAAGAAATTAGAAATTTAGTAAAAAAAGTCTTAAGGAAGTATAAGATTCAGAATGAATTAGAACGATCCGAAATAATCGTATGAATGATACGATGAAATAAGTAAGGAATGGTGTTTTATAACATTGAATTCCAATAAAAAGTGAAATCGTAATCAAAATATTGATTAAAAATGAAGAACACGCGAAGAACAGGAAGAACGTTGTTGATGGACAAATTTAAAACCATCTTAGTATAATTTTTGTTGATAGACAAGTTTAAAACCATCGCGTATAAGTTAGATTCTTATTGCTTGGTTAGGAACGGTAGAAACTTTCATGAAGAACGGATTAAAACTGAGTTATAATGAAGTTATGGCAAAAATTTTGTAAAAGACGAACGAGAATTAGAAAGCATGTAAATGAACCCGAAGGTGTAGGTTTTCATAAGAAAGTAAGAGAACATAGAAAAACGGAGTCATGTACTCAAGAACGGACGAAGTTCCGGAAGTTCGGATGACCAAATTACTTGGATTTAACAAAGAATGTTAAAAATGTAAAATGAACAATGGACAAAGATTAAGCTAATCAAATGGCATGTTAACGGATTCAGAATGAAATTCTATCCTAGGGGAATTGAAGTATGTAAGATAAGAAAAAGAATGGCTTTGGAATGACCTCGTTCCAAGTTATAACGAGTAAGTTATGAGATCGGGAAGTAAGCATCTCAGAACAAGTTAACACTTAGAAAAATTTTCAAGTGTTAGGGCTTGGTGCCGCAGAAAGGCAAATGCATGCTGGTAAATGGCACCAAAGCTGCCGCACCCGAGAGCCTAGACACTCGAAACCCACGCCGCAGAAATGAAGTCATAAGGCAGAAGGTGACGTCAAGACGATGGCCAAGCCTGCAGTCACAGAGATATAAGGAGAGTAAATACAGTCATTGGTGTAGGGAAAAGCCAAAGAAGAGCTTTTAAATGCTCAAATCCTGGGGGAAGTGTAACGAAAGCTAATGAACGTGTAGTTAATCGAATGTAACAGTTAAACAAGTTATTTAAACCCTTAGTAAAGGTTGAAGGAAATAATTGAAAGAGAATAAAAGACAAAGAAGGAAATGAACTAAACGTATAACGATTTGGCGAAAGCTGGCCTAAAGATACAACGTAACAAAGATGGCTTCGACATTAAGAAAGAATAATGAACATGGGGTTCATGGGATGGGTAATGATTGAAAGCGATTAAAACCTCGAGTAAAGGTTGAACGAGAGATTAAGAGACGAAGAACGTAAACGTCAATACATACATAAATGATTCTCGTGAATCGTATTCGCTAGAAGAACGCTCTAAGTGTATAATGGTTGTATGACGACGTAGTTAACGGAAAGTATTACGAAGATATGAACTATAAATAAAGTCAGTAGCGAACGATAATAAGATCAATGAAAGCCAAATGTGAGTCGATAAGAAATGAATCCGAGGTAAGGCGTATTTAGTGCTGTAAAGCCATAAGGAATAAGAAATCGACTTAACGTAATATTATAGTTTAATAGTTCAATAAGTTAAGATAAGTTTAGGTTGTGGTATAATCGTAACCTTTGATGGTTGATATATGGAGCTGGGCTAAACAATTCTTCCGAGAGCGAAGGTATATACGTAAACCGGCAACCGATCTAACTTATTGTGATGGCAAAGTAGACAATAACGAGAACTTGTTTGTTGGTTGTTCGCGGGAAACCACCAAAGTACCATATGGACTACTAGTAGAGAAGCGATGTGTGTTGAGTACTAGAAGTTATAAGAAGAAAATATTAATATAAATCATCAAAGATGATGAACGCTTTTGAGTAAGACATCTCCGTATGTCATGAAGCCATAAACCGGTAATGAAAGTTGATCGCATAAACTTAGGTTGTAAGAACGCGAACCCTAAGAAGTAAAGTTAATTAAACCAATACATAAGTCAAAATATATGACTAATAATTGGTGTTTATGTTTTCTCCTTATGTGTTATATAGAATTGAATGAAAGCTTTAAGCGTAAGTCGTAGAAAGTGTGTAAGGCAAGTTCTTAACTTCATTCATATTCTAAATGAATGCTAGTTTCTAAAACTTCAGATGTTGAACTTGAGAAGTTCTCGCCTACGTGCAAATGTGTGATATTTGTACAAGGTGGTAGAACGATGAGGCCTTCAGTGCCACAATGTGAATCAGCCTTGTTTCTACGAGATGAACTATTCTATGATTGAACTGTTCAAAAAGAGAATGTTCTGTTTATACATGATCCGTTATTGTTAAGTCTGGGCTAATGATTCTAGCCAGATAGGATGAATATAAAAAAGGTAGAAGTATGAAAGTGTTTCAAAGCGAATATGAATAATGTTTTAAAATGATAGGAATCGAGATTATTCCTATTATTCAAGCTGCTTCATAACCTTTGTTCGCTTATCGAAGTTATAAAGAAATGTTGAATTCTTGAAGTTGTTTGTTCAACTGTTATGACTTGTTGGGTAATTGAATGCTCACACTTGCTTTAAATGAAAAATATTTTCATCGAACGATGTTAGAAGAACTTAAGGATCCCGTAAAGATCAAGCTGACTGGTATTCAGACAAAGTGCCATTCAGTATATGAATGAGCGTGAAGATCAACTGAAGACTTGTAATGAAGAATAATTTAATTGAACTTTAGATTAGTTTAATGAACTGTTATGTATCCTTGGTGGCGGATGAAAGTCACTCATGTAATATGTAAAGAATAATGTAATTATCATTATTCAGAAGTAAGAACAAGGTTATAAGGTATTAGAACACAGGAATCGAGAATGTATGTTGTTATATTTTTCAGATATAATGATGTATGTTGGAATGAATGATGTACTCGTGACGCACGGAATTCGTGTGAAGATAAATCGGATTCGGATGAATGCTAAGTTGGTATCGAGGCGATAGGTTATAAATCTTAGGTATGAGTACCCAAGACTATAATCGTAGAGAGAGGATAAGAAGATCACCACGTGATCATAAGTAAATCGTAGTAATGTATGAGTTGTTAAACGCGATGAATGATTTATAGTTAATGTTATGGATGAATGGTACTACCACGTAAGTAAGACGGAAGAAAGAACTCAGATTGAAGTTATGAAGGATAAGATACTAATCAAAAGAAAATTCAGATTAAGTAAAGAGAAATTTAGAAGTTGTAAAATTTCAATCGAGGACCGTAATAACCCGATATTTTCTATATAAATAAATCGTAAATTTTGCATATAAATTTTTATTATTATTATTTATTAAAATAAATATGAGGAATATGTGCCAAGATAATGTGGATATGTATGTATTTGATAAATAAAATATATTTATTACATGAATAATTACAAATGATTTTATTTTAGAATTATTGATCATTATAAATTATATTCTAATAATAATTAATTTTATAGTGGGAATATTTTTATTATTTATTTTTCATGAAAATATAATTATATATTATTTAAATAATATAGAAAATGATTATTATAATTATTATAATAATTATTTTATTTTATTATATGAATTTGTTCAGATTATTTAAGTTAATTATTTTGAACTTAATTAATGATGTTATATATGACAGATAAATCATATATGGAATTCAAACCCTAATTTTGATTTTGGATCAATGCATGAGAATAATAATATAATATTATTTTTATTTCAGTGCTATAAATATGTAATGTATGTATAAACAGTTAATGGTTGGTCAATTATGGTGCAGTATTTGAAAACCCTAGTTTTATTGTGTTAACCCTAATTTGAGATCCATATTAGAGTACAAGATTGTTTTGTAATTGTGTAATGTGATTTATGACAATTAATATAAATATTAACATTAATTAGGAAAACCCTAATTGTTAGAAACCGTAATCATGAAATTAGGAACCCTAATTTGATCATCAAAACCTAATTGCAAATATAAGCCCTAATGCAAATTATTGGATTATGAAACTTAATTTGTGGGTCTAAGTATTTAGAAAACCCAAACTAATCAAGAAATTATAATTTTTATTTTTAGAAACTAAAATTTTGTTTTAAACCCTAATTAGAAATCCTACCATTTTTGTGCTAAACCTTATGGTTAAACCCTAAGGGTTTGCCAAGTTACAAGTTTGCTATTAAAATCATAAGGCTAATGCCAATTATACCCCTCAGATTATTTGAGCTACTTGCACATCTAGGCAATTCGAGTGGTTGGCCAACTCCTCGACCAACTATGTGACACATATCAATACAAATCTCCAAAGAATCACTTCTTATCATCCAATACACGATCTAAGACTAGTATAATAGATTAGAAGAGAGAAATTACAATTGTTAGATCATTTGATCACAATACCCATCCAAGTCCTTCTCTCTCTAACTTATGAAATATTTTAAGATATCACCACAATTTAAGCCCCCACGAATTCCTTAAACAAATCGTAAGACTAGAATCCAAATTTTTCAAAGTGAGGTATAAAACCCTAAACTAGAAACTGATCTTGATCAATGTGTTAGATGTTATGATTTTATGTTAAAACATGTTGTTTCAGTAGTTCAACCAAGTGATCTAGGTTGTTACTTCCTAGATCCATAACATTAATATGCTCAAATCAAGTTTTAAGAAAAATCGAAAAAAAAAAATTAAACCGTGGTCCGACAATGAATTTTAGTGGCTCTAGATTCGGCCTCGATCATGATTTTTGTTGTTTTATGTTTTAGATATGTAGTCCGACATGTGCTCTTCGATCCGGATCAAGAATCGCTTAGATCCCGGCTTAGATTGGTAGTTATTCGTGGTCAAACCACGCTGACCAAGATCGATCGGGAGATTGGGTAACCGAGATTTCCCCGTAAAGGTCCGACAAGATTTTTGCCGCCCAGATCCGCCGCTTATTTGTTTCTTTGTTCTTATTGATGTATCTAAGTTGTAGATGTTAGTTTAACTTACATTCATGCTTTTAGAACCTCTAGATATCAAATATATCGATTGGTAATGTGGTTAAAGTCGACGTTTCATGAAATCGGCCTGGGTAACCTAGAAAGTCGATGAATACGACTACCTGCTGCATTTCAACCGACTCGGATCCGATTCGTGATGTTGTTATGGTGATGTTTTTAATAGATCTCTTAAGTTACATGTCAAGCTACAACATGAAATTATTATATTATAAAACATTACAAGACTAGTTTAGGAGTGGAGGCGCTTACGTCACGGTAGGGAAAAAGTCAAAGAAGAGTTTTTAATCGCCAAACTCGAGGGAAGTGTAATCAAATCTAATGAACGCAGTAGTTCATCGAATGTAACACTTAAATAAGTGATTTAAACCCTTAGTAAAGGTTGAATCTAAAATGATTGAAAGAGAATAAAAGACAAAGAAGGTAATAAACGTAAACGAACGCTGGTTGCGAAGCGGCCTTTAGCATACAACGTAACAATACGGCTTTCGACATTAAATAAGAATAATGAACATGGGGTTCATGGATGGGTAACGATTGAAAGCAATTAAAACCTCGAGTAAAGGTTGAACGAGAGATTAAGAGACGAAAGTAACGAATGTTTAATACGTAAAACGATCGTCGTGAATCATACCTCGCTGACTTAACGCTTCCAAGGTACAATAGTTATATGACGTAGACGTTAACGAAAGTATTACGTAAGATATGAACTATCAATAAAGTCAAAATAATGGTAATAAGATCAATGAAAGTCGAATGAGTCAAATAAGAAATAAACCCCGAGGTAAGGCATTTAATGCCGTAAAGCCATAAGGAATAAGAAATCGACTTAACTAACATTATAGTTTTAATAGTTCGATAAGTTAAGATAAGTTTAGATCAGGTACAATCGTTACCTTTGATGGTCGATATACGGAGCTGGCTAAACAATTCCTTCGTAGAGCGAAGGTATATACAAAACTGGAAACCGATCTAACTTACTATGATGGCAGTGTAGACGGGAACTTGTTTGTTGGTTGTTTGTGGGAAACCACTCAGAGTACCATATGGACTACTAGCAGGGAAGCGATGTGTGCCGAGTCCCAGAGAAGTTATGCGTTAAGAAGATAAGAATATTGTAAATCATCAAAGATGATGAACATTTTGAGTAAGACATCTTCGTATGTCATGGCCAAGCCATAAACCGGTAATGAAAGTTGGTCGCAGAAACTTAGGTTGTAGTTAACGTGAACCCTAAGAAGTAAAGTTAAGTAAACCAATGTATAAGTCAAATATACACGACTATTCGTGTTTATGTTTTCTCCCATGTGTTATATAGAATTGAAATGAAGCGCTTTAGCGTAAGTCAGAAAGCCGTGTGTAAGGCAAGTTTCCTAACTTAATTCATATTCTAAATGAATGTTAGCTTCCAAAACTTCTCGTGATGTTAAACTTGAGAAGTTCTGCCTACGTGCGAATGTGTGATATTTGTACAAGCGTGGTAGAACGATAAGGCCTCAGCGACACAATGTGAACACTTTCAGATTTCTACGAGATGAACTGCTCTGATTCGAACTATTCAAAAGAGAATGTTATGTTTATACATGATCCGTTATTGTTAAGTCCGGCTAATGATTCTAGCAGATAGACGAGTATAAAAAAGGTAAAAGTATGAAAAAGTGTTTCAAAGTGAATGTGAATAATGTTTTAAAATAATAGAATCGAGATTATTCCTATTATTCAAGCTCGCTTCATAACCTTTGTTCTGCTATCGGGTTATAAGGAAATGTTGAATTCTTGAAGTTGTTTGTTCAACTATTACGACTTGCTAGGCAATTTAATGCTCATACTTGCTTTTAAATGAAAAATATTTTTCATGAATCTATGTTAAAGAACTTAAGATCCCGTGAAAGATCAAGTCGAATGGTATTCAGATGAAGTGTCATTCAAGATACGAACGAAGCGTGAAGATCAATCAAGACTTGTAATAAAGAATAATTTAATTGAACTTAGATTAGTTTAATGAATCAATATATATCCTCGTATGATGAAAGTCACCACGAAGATGTAAAGAATAATGTAATTATCATTATTTATATGAACAAGGTTATAAGGTATTGTAACCTCGAATCGAGAATGTATGTTGTTATATTTCAGATATAATGATGTATGTCGGAATGAATGATGTACTCTATGACGCATTTTAATCCAAAGTGAAGATAGACCGATTGGGGCGTTGCTAAGGCATCACCATGCACTTTAGCCGCCATCGTAAAATTAATTCCTCAGATGAGGTCAAAGTCATCCAAAGGAACCGCCATCAAATTGCACTTTCCTCACACGGGCCAACCTTCAATCGCCACCGCCACCGCCAATTAATAAAGTCAGTGCCTCATTTAATTTACAGCTTTTGATTTTGTTTGATTTCACGCAAGTCCAACTTCGTATTTTCCACTTCCCTTTCAAAGAACAAAATTGTTGGTACAAAGATCGCACCATTTACATATAAGAGTCCATGCATAGTGGGTGTCTTCTTTTCGTCTCTAAGCACCTACTGGTTGCAAAGGATTCATCCATTATCCTTCCGATGATCCTTCATCATTCGAAGTTAAGAATCAGAGAATTCACATTATCACATTTTGGGCATTCCTTCATCCTCGATGGGGGACCCCACATAGGAAGCAACATTTGCTTTTGTCCTCGACCGTCCATCACCTTTAGGTTTCAATCGCTTCAGACCACCTTTCTTTCGACTTTCATTCTTCGCCATCTTTGAAACCGCCTTGTTTTCTTTCCCACTTGCTTTTTTTTTCCATCAACAAAGATTTGGCCAGAGAATTTATAGTCTACAAGATGCTTAGTCACCGCAATTATCGTGGGTGTTCTTGCACCCTACTTATGCAATCTGGGCCATACCATGTTGCATACCCAACATAAAATTGAACATTGTTCTCCTTCGATACGCTCTCGATGTCCAACATCAATGAATCAATTTTCACGCATTCTCAAACATATCCGCAAGATGTTTCAAATGCTTCAAATCGCCCCTCGCCACCATGTAAGTATTGAGAGGCAAGAATTGATCCTTCAATTCCTTCTTGGGAACTTCCCATGTCTCAATCTTAGGTACGCCTGTATTTCAACATCATCCTTCTGTCTGAAGTTCGCCACAGTGAGTTAAGCATCCTCCGTCGTATATGCTTATAATCGTGACCTTTTCTTGCTTCAGATATGGGCGCAACACAAAATATTGTTCCACGTCCCATAAGAAGTTTTCCAATTCCTTAGCATTTCGACCCCCAAAAAGGATTTGGGTTCAAGAACTCTCACCTTCGAAAGTGTCCATCTCCACTCGCTGGACCACCAACCACATCATGTCCAACCAGCACTATGCCTTCGCTTATTTTCTCAATCGCTCGTAAACTTTCGAGAGTCCCATTTCATGATAACCAACACATCAACAACCATGTCATCCATTTTCTAGTTGAACTCACAACAAGTTCTCGGGCTAATTCAAAGCATGAAGGTACTCCAAGAGAGCGTGATGATGCTCGATTTGGTCTAACAACGAACCTTCTTCACTAACCAACCAACCGATGCCCACATAAGTTTCTAAAGAATCAGAATCTCTCAGCTCATCGATCCGACTTGTCAGATTGTTCCCGCCATCGTTTTCAACAAAAGCTTTGATACCAATCACATAGGGTGCTGTCAACTGGTCACTATTTTTTCGTGGTTCATGTTCTCCTCAGGATGAACTAGTTCGCCCAACCAACAAAGAACTCTGTCAACTACATAAAGATACTACTTATATTTTCAAGCCACGCACACAAACAAACATAAGGTTTACAGGACAACGCCCAACCTTTTATTTTCACCCATAAAAGGAATACAATATATATATGACTGGGGCTCGTAGACTCACACTTGCTCAAAGGATCTCCGCCTTTTCAATCCCTTGTTGTACATATAAATATACATTAGGTCGCATTTCGACACCCCCAACCGCTAGGACATTTTCGAACCAATAAGAAACTAGCATTTTGAATTTTTAACTACCCACCAAGAGATGTGCGTTTACATGATGTATAATCGGGTCGGAGACATTCCAATCATGTGCACGGAGGTCGATCGTCAACATTTCTAATAATCATTGTTTGTTGGGTCTTGCTCCGCCATCCATTCCAATCGCCCACACCGCCGTACCACCCATGCTTTATATGTCCTCGCCCATGGTGTCAACCCACATTGTTGATGTCTCACCTCCACGGTTACCTAATCATGTCATGACAAGATGCTCGTCCATTTAGCCCAATTAATTTCAACTAACCCAAAGATTTCTGCCAAGGTGTTGTTCAAGTCCACGCACACGTCCGTTTCTATGCGCTCTATCCACACGATTAAGCATTTTGTTGACGTCAAGCACTCAGCGTATGCCATGCAACGACATACCAAGCTCAAGCCTATGCCATACCCCAAATGCTTAACAAGTTCGATTCAATCCAAGCCAAAGAACCGATGTTCGATATCACAGTAGGGAGCCCAAAATATCCCAACGCTCCAAAGACGCTTTTTGCTTACATGGTCTCGGTGACCTTCACGAGAGCCCCCCATAAGAGCAAATTCTTATGAAAATTTCCAAAGTGTCACGCACTCAGAAATCGGGACTGCCTCGAGGAAGATAATGCAAACCTTCTAGAATTGCTAATTTTCACATTTGACGCCCCAAATCAAAGGTAATATCGACCACAGACATGGTGCTCAATGACACAACATACATCATCATTTATCTAAGTAACTCAATAATAATAATAATAATATTAACTATTACATACTTATTCAAAATAAAATCCCAAGTCTTTACAACCTTAAATAAATCGAAACTTTAACTTGGCCGCTTATCGACACATTACATCATACGCGTAAAATATAACTTATTACATAAATAACTCTCATCATTTCATCTTAAACTTTCCTCGCCCTCGCCTTTGAGGAGCCCTCGAGTATCTATCACCTTGTAATCTGAAGGTTTAAAAAGATGAGCACAAATTACCCAAAAGAAGTATATATGTATTGAGCAAAAAGCATATGTCGAGTAAAGTCATTTGAATAACTAAATCAACAATTGAAAGAAATATCATGTTAGGTAGAATATCAACAATAAGATTTGAAGAATTCTCAATATCATACTAAGGGGGTGTAGAATACCCGTAACATTACTTTGCTTTTTATCGAAAACCATCAGACGGCTTAACAATCAAATAGATTTAAACGGTCTATGCTCTAGTACTCAGTGTGATCACCATCGACCTTTTTGCCATACATTGTGCGTAAGTATAAAGTCGAATCAAAGATAATATAAATGGACTATATGCCCGACATTTGTTCGCCTGGGTTATTCAATCTGTCATCTAAGATTCACTTACGGACCTCACCAAAACAATTTGATTGGTAAACATTAAATACTTCAAAGGATTTGAATTGTTCAAATGTTATATCATTTAACATCAATAATATCTAGCCAAAACAAAAAGCCGTAAAACATCCTTGGAAACAGTCATAAAGAAGTAGAACTTTAAAGCATAACATTTGTAATAATAATCTGAGTAATCATTAATAACGTACTGGCAAAGAAATTGTCGTTATATAACTTCACGACAAAGGAACTTGTATGAAAAAGTAAATAAGCACAAGTCCATTACTAACCCTCACCGCAATAACAATGAGTAAGGATGGAATAATTGCTTCAATAGAACTTAGGTTAGGAAACTTGTCTCGACACGCCTTCTACAATTTCATCGCTATCTATTAGCCCTTCACGTAACTCTACTCATACACGTGTCACGTTAAGCAATTAGGGTTCTCTAACACCACTTCAAGTGTAATGGTTTCTTTTATTTAATAAGATGATTAAACTCGCATTTATTCAAATACAATTCAATTACAAAACACGTTGTTTCAGATAGCTAAGTGGTTCAATAAAAGAATGGGAAAATTATTTTTTGACATTTTTTGATTTTACCGTGATCCGGATCCGGTATTGGCTCGACCTTAACCTCCACAAAAAAATCATATAAACATGCTTATGGGTCTCGAAGTCGAAAACCTTATTTTTCCCATATTTTTAACATCACATATTTAAGTAAACTCATTTATCCATATAACATCATTTATATAAAAATACCAAATCAAAGGTCAAAAAATATTTCTTTACCGAGATTTTATACGAATATAGTCCCACATTGAACACATATATTTTTCCTGAGATTTTAAAATCTATCAACTATTTTAAATAATCCATAATAGCCAAATATTCTCGGATTTTTCATGCAAATAGAATAGCTCAAACATTCTAAAATTTTTGGTTAGCTCTTGTTATATACATGTACTTCATTAAAATTTATTAATATTTGGACTTATACATGAGATTATTTGGGTATCTTTTTGAATAGTGTCATAGTCAGTAAAATCCATAACTCTCTAAATAATATGGGCAAAAATTCTCAAATTTTTACAGGACCTTCATATCTTCTTATATTAACACTCAAATGTTTTCAAAATTTTTAAAAGTACAAAAAAGTGGACAAAAATGCCCTGAGACATGATCCATCTCCAATGGATTCCAAGAAAACGGGACATCAAATTTCTACCAATTTATACTCTCGCCTCAATTTCGAACTTGCTTCCATTTCTATAGAAATTTGGGCCAGGTAAATACATCATACTACATACAGTATTTTACAAAATTATTACCTACCATAATCGGGTCATTGATAATCCATGAATCCAAGGTCTAAAAAACAAAAATTACGATTTCAAATTTTATTAACTTTGACAAAATATGCTGATTTTGATTCTAGCGATACGAGGAATTCGTTTCCTACTGTCGAGATCATATATACTCGTATAACACAACACGTTATTCAACAATTGAACTCACTAAATTTCCATGATATGATCAAATTAGCATCGTTTCAGGTGTATTATCAAATATTTGGCATGCGACACCATTCCTTGAATCTCTACTGATATTAAGGCATGATTAAACCAAAAATTTACGTTCTTACATCCACATGCTTGTTCAACAACAGTAGGTACGGCATGGCATCACAAGGTCCAGAAACAAATTGTTTGCAAAAGTCACGTAAGCGTATTCTCTCATTTTCTTCAGTTAATATGGAAAAGAAAGTTCTTGGCGTCTTTGATAAGATCACTTACTTGAACTGTCCAATTAATCTCCTTGCTTGACTAGTCACGAAAACTCCGTAATCGCCACTCTTTCAAAGCTCTTTCCTCTGCCATCTCAACTTCAATCCACCAGTAGAATTTTTGCTGTTAGGAAGTTAAGACACTAGATGGGAGTATGTAGAAAACATGATATCAGAATTCATCTTCCGGCCCTTCAAATCTCCATATATGCCGCATGTTATAAGTATATTATATAAATTCAATTTAGTATGGGGTGGGGGAAGCGAGAAAGGAAAGGTCTTGGATTTATGAGGCGTTTGTAACTCCCTCCCCCTCGTTACCTTATATTATAGACCTACCTCTCTTGTCTCAATTTACTTGGATTTATCCGTGGGCCCCACCAGTGCCGAGACGCTTCTATTAAAAATATTACTATAATCCCAGTTAATGCAGCTAATACATTTTTTTGACCATTTTGCCCTCCGTAGCGAAACGTTTGGAAATCTAATATGATTCCTACTAATTCGACGCGCCATGCACAGGCTATCCAGATTTTGTCAAATTTGCCTCCAAAAATTCATGGTGCTATAAAGAAAAAATCATTGATCAATTTGACGAAAGACAATTGTATTTTGTTTCATGATTCTGATCTAACGACTATTTAGATGTTAGGACTCGGAATCTGTGATCTGCGTCTCTAAATTCGCTCAGAACTCCATTTCATGATTTAATACCAACCCACGTAATAAAAGAATTAATTCCCACTTAATCAATTTAAATTGTTAAATAAAACTAAACTAACCATTTAAATACATCTCATCACATATCTTAACATAACACATATACATCTAAAAATTAAATCACACAAGAGTTTCACATAAGTTCGTTTATTGATAATTATTAAATTACATAGAAAATCTCGGATATTACAGACATAGCCCATTTTCTTTATTGAGTTGTTACCTAGTGTCGCACTTAATCTTCTTTGCACAACACCTTTCATTTTGCTCAAGACTAAGTGTCGACTACTTAAGCTAAGTCATTGTATAGCGACTTATGCTACTCACTACCGCACACGTATGTCTTGCCCTACAAATGAGTGTCAAGGCTTGCTATATGGGCGTCTCGCATGCCAAGTCTGTGTCAATCCACTAAAGGGCTAACAAATACCCACTTAAAAAATCATCTCATATTACCATCTATTTTTTGATCATCTGATTATCAAAATCTTAACATTTTATTAAGTATTTAATTATTAAGAAAATGTAAGATTATCAATATAATAAATGGGCAATATGTATATACAACTATGTATTACATAGTCGACTTTATCATGACAGGTTTTTGGGCTATTATTTGTTTATACATCACCGTATCCCGAATAGCTATGATGGCCTTGTCGTTATATCCCAAAAAACCATCATAGCAGCGATTATATTACACATACATTTTACACTTTTCCCAATAAATATGATTTATAAAAATAATCAATCACATTATCCGATATTTAAAAATAGCGATCACTCGAATGTTGCTTTAACGCTCATTTTACGAGTTTTAAAATGGGCCGGAGAAAAAAGAAAAATGGACAAAAAAAGTTAATTTAACGATTACTTATATTTCTGAGTTTTTAATAAGCGGAAAAGAAAAGAAATTGATAGAAAGCTTGACATTTTTTGCCAAGTTTTGATCAATTATTGATTGGGCGGAAAAAAATTAGAATAAGTAATGTTTTTATAATTCCATGCTCCTCGAAACTTTTAATATAATAAATTTTAGAAATTATAGCTCATTGCTACTTCGATTTTAAATTTACCATTCTTTTTTATTAAAAAGCTCAGAGCAATGAAAACAAAAACTTTAAATTTTTTATTTTTTATTCTATGTTCTAATTTTAATTTTCTATTATTTTTTATTTTTTTGTTGGCTAGCCCGTGAATTATGAAAGTTAAAACAAACAGAAGCCTTGTTTACTTTTTTAATTTATGTAACTTTGAGCTTAGTACTTCTAGGAGTTTCAGGTATTCGAAAAAGCCTTATTTAAACCTCTTTTTCTCTCTCTAAACTCTAAAAAAATGGTGAATCCACCTTAAGTATCTATGCGTCATGGATCCTCCAGATTGGTTCCTCTTATGGTCGTCATTCTTACAGTCGCTCCGTTCTTACTGGTAATGTCCCTTTGAAATTTGC